>JAJQOW010000423.1:0-116588 GCA_037975125.1 Latrodectus hesperus | reverse complement strand
GGCATTTAACCACTATTCTTTTTTCCAATAATGGGCTTTTCCAGTGATATTGCTTTTTTTTGCAAATCATGATGTTTTTCTTATGTAAATTACTATGTTACAATCAATGCATACCTGTTTTGTGAACATGTCATCCAAATTTGATTTTCTGCATTCATTTATTTGACAACCATAAAAAGCTGTTGTTCTTTAACTTTTGGTGGCCAGTGTACATATTATTGGTTGATATAATTTAATAAAGTAAGTTCATTCATATGAAAACTTTAGAAAATTACAACCATATTTCAAAAACTTTTGCATTTCTAATAGCAATACAGATTATCATCCTTATAAGGAGATCTAGAAAGGTGTTGAGACAAAATTCTTAATTTTGTGGTGTCATCGCAGCCTGCAAGCGGACACACGAGCATGAGCACTAGCCTGAAGAATACGTGTAGTGAACCCATGCTTCAGATATTCAGCTTGACACCAACAGTGAACATTAAATCCATTCCCATCTAGCATATATCATTTTTCTTCAGAAATGTGTTCGTTATCAACTCAGCATTTGTTTTGTCACCCAGAAAAATATTAATTATCCACACGTGCTGTGAAAATAACACGAAGTGTCTGGTTTCGTTCGATTTTCTTTGCTGCGTTGATTGCTGCAAATATAGTGTGTGTGCACGTTCGTGTTCATCATAAAATGCAAATTGCGCTTAACTTTGGATTTTTAGTTTGACTGGTGAATCCGTTCCGATTTTTATTTGTCACCAGATATATTTGCTTTCATTTTTTTACTCATATGTATTTTTTGTGTTGAACTGTAATTTATACACATGTCTATCTCATACAAAAATTCTTCCAAAACATCCGAAACTTCCCAGTTAGTGCGCGTTATGGGAAAACTACCACCATTTTGGAAATCTAATCCAGCACTTTGTTTTATGCGTCTTGAGTCTCAATTTTTATTAGCTGGTCGACGATTCTAAATTTAATTATGTTATTTCTGCAGAGGACTCAAATATTTTTTTGAATCCAGTAATTGATTGAATAAATTGAACCTAGTGATTGATATCATAATAAAACCATCTGAAACTGAAAAATATAAAGAAGCTTCTAAAATTCGAACCCTTTTGCAAGGTTTGGAACTTGGAGAACAGCGTCCGTCTCAGTTACCCTTATGCGTTCTCTGGTACTGGTACGTAGGAAATACTGTAGGCGAGCTCTATTATACTCAGACCATACAAGCTGTTTTGAGTGAAGATTTGAATGGTCTCACAGCGATGGTGGACAAAATCAGTGACTCGAAAATAAATTTGGTTCACGCAAAAATCTCTGCCGCTTATTCCAGAATCAACCACCTGGAACAGCAAATCATCTTCTATAAGTGTCTAAAAAGTAATATCACTATTCTGAAGCTGAATAATATTTTTTAATTACTGTGAAAACTTATTTAAAATATAATTAAGTTTATAAAATTAACATATCTTATTAAATATTGCACCTAGTTCCAAGTGTTTATCATTTTATTTATATATGAATTAGAGTTATTATACGAATTTTTTGTTATAATGAAAAATATATTATTTTTGTTATAATAAAAAATAAAATTTCTTATCATATAATATTTTATTATATGATAAGAAATTTTATTTTTTTGCCATCAAAGATATTTAATAAAAATAAAATAAAATAAATGTTCCCTGAAATGCAGAACTTTAAAAATTATATTAAATATTAAGTATGTATTACTCTCAAATTATATATTGTAAATATATATAACTTACTAGTTGGTAATAATATGTATTTACAATGTGTAAGGAAGTTTTTGTTAGTTATTATGTATGTGAAAGCTGTTGTTAAGTATTACTGATATTTACGGTATGATATAATATAATAAAAGTAGTTTCTCAACAGTCGTTTTCTTTATAACAATATATGTAAGTATATATCATTCATATAAGTTATTACATAGGTTTGCATATTGTAAGTATGTATAATATAATTGCTTGACAGTAATATTATACTAATACTTTCTATAATAAATTAATTACAATATATAAAAAAATCTTATGTCTGGTATTGTTTTTTACATAAGTATAACATAATTTTATTAAATTCTTTTAAAAATTACTAAGAATAGTTTCTTTACATTACAATCCTTTTACAAATTTATAACGGAAGAAAACATTACTTTTAGTAAGAAATATTGTTCCAAAATTTATCCATAATTTTATTGTTCTTCACAAATCGAAAAACAATATAAAATTATTTTTTTTATATTGTTATTTTTATTGTTACAGGTCCACAGCAGACCTTTCTCACATAATGGAATTTTAAATAAAATTTATAAATAGAGTCAAAATTAAAACAGCTTAAAGTGTAAGAAAAGTGTTAAAATATTTAAATACAAGTTATCTTTCATAATATGAACGTTTTATATTACAAAATGCATTAAATAGGAGCACATTTATATTTACATAATTCGAAGCAGCACAACCACTCATTTTTATAAAAAATGAAACATAAAATGCTCAATGATTAAAAGTAAAACAAACATATCAAATGTAAACTAACGTATGTAAGAATGTTTCTTTATACGAAGTTTTATGGCAACCATAGTGTTTGTGACAGATCGGGAAGACCCGTTGATCTAGAGTTTGATGGGTCTCTAGCCTTCCGGCCATTTACCCTCTATTCCTAAAGAAAATACTCATACATGATGGGTAAATTATTAATTTACATAATGATTAAGTGATACATAAGTATTTTATGAACATAAAGGAAGTGCTCCCGAAATGGCAGTACATTGCATGGCTAGTAATTATGGGGGAAGTCTTAAGTAAAAGATTAGGTTAATTTAATTATCAAATCAAAATGTGATGATACAGGAATAAAATACAAAAATATGGGGAAAAAAAGCAGCATAACAATGGAAAAAGGATTCTTGAGTAATACAAAATAGGCACAATGAAAATAGATGCAGAAATTTTCTAGAATAAAATAAAGATTTTTATTTATTTATTTTTATATTTTAATTATTTTATATTATATATAAAAGAAAATGAACAAAAAGTTAGGATTACAAAATCAATAGGATACACAGGAAGTTAAACAAATATATATATATATATATATATATATATATATATATATATATATTTACAAACAGGAAAGTTTATTTACAAAAATGAGAGTATTTGTAGGTGATTGGTCCTGTCAACTTGAGGGTCTTCTTTTTGTTTTGCATCGTGGGTGGAGGGTAGGGCTGTTTGTGAGTGGTTTGATCCGTAGAACTGACCTTGGTCTGTGAAAATTTTGAATCTCGTTGGAGTAATTTTCAATTTTGTTAATTTCTTTATTGTTGGTTTTATAGAGGCTATCATAAAACCGAAAGGCGAGATAGTTGATATATCTCTCAAGCGATAATATACCCAGGTTGTCCCGAATTAGGAAGTTCCTGAAGTAGTATTCCGCTTGATAAGATCATCCTTAAAATTTTGCCTTGTTGTGCCTCTAATGTATTAAAATTTGTTTGAGCAGCACCGCCCCAGATTGGGGCAGCATATGTGATAATGGGGCGAAGATAGGCTTTATAGATAATGATTTTGTTAGAAAGGAGAGTTTGGAGTTATACGCAATGAGGGGTAGAGAAGTGATTTTGCTGCAATGAATTTCCTTTTAATTTTTTCAATGTGGAATTTCCACGTTAGTTTTTTATCAATAGTCAGACCAAGGTAGTCTACCTTATTTTTCCACGGAATTTCTATTCCACCCAGTTTGATTTGGGGAGGGTGGGTTATTTTTCTAGAGAAGAATACTGCCTGTGATTTATTAACATTTAACTTGATCTTCCAGACACTTTAACCACTCCTCTATGGCCGTTATGTGTTCGGTTAGATTTTCATATATGTTAAATAATTTAGAACTCGTGGAGAGAATAGCAGTGTCGTCCGCAAACAGGCAAAGCATAGTTTTGGGGTGCTTGGGGATGTCATTAATAAATATGTTAAATAAGAAAGGACCCAGCAGGGATCCTTGTGGGACGCCTGCAAGAATGGGTTTATCCTCAGAATAATTGTTGTCTAGCCTTACGGCAAAAGTTCTATTTGATAAATAATTTTGAATTAGTTTGATAAGATATGATGGGAATTTGTAAGAAATAAGTTTAAAAATCAGCCCATTGTGCCAAACTCTGTCGAATGCTTTTTCTATGTCGAGAAAAATACCTCCGGTTGACTTTTTGCTAGTGATACCTTTAGATATTTTCTCGACTGCTCTTAAAAGTTGGTGGGTTGTCGACAGCTGTTTCCTGAATCCAAATTGAGCAGGTATAATAATTTTGTGGCGAGATTCGAATTCATTTAGTTTTACTAGTATGATTTTTTCGGCAACTTTGGCCATGGTTGGCAAGAGGGAAATTGGCCTGTAGCTTTCTGGGTTGTTTTTACACTTTCCCTGCTTGTATATTGGTACGATAACCGCTTTCTTCCACGAGTTTGGGAAATAACCAAGTGACAGGATGTCATTAATAATGGTCGTTAAGAAGCAGATCGCCTTAATTGGGATCTGCTTCATTATTTTGTTAGTCACTTGATCATGACCCGGGCTCTTTTTGTTTTTCAAGTTTTTAATGATGTCCTCCACCTCTGAGGCGGGGATTTCAGGACTAGATTGGGGGAAACTGTTTTGTAAATATGTGGAGACCGCATCATCAATCATAATGTCCTTGCCAGAGTTAGTAATGTTATTGGGAACAAATTGTTTTTCAAGTGAGCTGGCAATACATTCTGCTTTTTCTTTACTGGTAACAACAAGTTTGTTGTTACTTATAAGTGGGAGAAAGAGTTCCCTTTTCATTTTTCTATTATTAACGGCTCTCCAAAAGGACTCGTCCTCCAAATTGAGATTGGTGATGTATTCTTTCCAAGAATTTTGAGTGTGATTAGTGATTTCACTTTGAATTCTCCTTTTAAGGGAGTTAATTTGATTTTTAACTATAGGGAATTTATTTCGATTAAATTGTTTCCTGAGTTTGTTTCTTTCCTTAATCAAATTGATAATCTTAGCTGGGAGAGTTGGAATTTGGTTATAAGATTTATTTATTTTACTCCTGTTAAGTGAGTTTTTAATGATTTCTGTTAAATTAGTAACTTTATTTTCAAGTTCAATTGAATTTGCTGATGGTTGGAAAAAATTATTAGGAATAGAATTGTTAACTTCATTGCGAAATTTATTCCAGTTGAAGTAGGATTTTAAGTTTTCGTTGTTTTGTGCTTGTGACTGAGTGTAGTAAATAAGAGCCGGGTAGTGGTCAGATGGAAGTTCCTCAATGGTTTCTATTTTTGTTGGACGTTGGACCCCCTGGAGAGCATTAAGTCAATGAAATTACCGAACGTACGACCATAATGGTTGGGTTGTCAGGCCTGAAAATATCAAGTTCAGAATTTTGAGTTAAGGAGTGGAGCACCCTTCCAGGGGTATTATTGTAAGGGGGATATACGGGTACTCGTGTTGCCTCCGCCAAATGACACATTTCATCGCCTTCTTCGCCAAATCTAAGCGATTACAGTTACAGCATGGTAACCCAGATACGATGAGCTGTAGGCGGAGCTATCGTTGCCCGAGGAAAATGTGATTGGGTGAAATATAAGGTGGAGAAATAAACATCATTATGACATGTGAGTGAACGTAGTATATTTAGCAGCGTTTTTCTTGTTCTAAGGTATTTCGTTCATAAATATATTAGGAGTTTTCTGATAATTTTATAAAGCGATTGTCTTATTATATAATGGAAAATGATTCAAAAAATAATTCTTTGCAATTTTTCACTTCAAATATTAAAAGTATTTCATCGGCATTAATAGACGTTCATTTACAAATATAAAAATCAAAAACATTTATTGTTAGTAAAAATAACTGAAAATAAAAGAGTTTTTGATTTTTATATTTGTAAATAACATAACACAATAAGTAACTATAAATATGATACAACAAAAACATAGACAACAATCTATCATATCTTACATCCAAGCGTACATGATGTAAAGAACTTAAATAAATACTTTTCTTGATGGTGTAACTCATGTTTTTGAAACAATGATTTTATTAATGCATTTGGTACCAGTGGTTATGACATTTCAATATTAGTACTTGGACCTTTAAATGAAAAAGTTAAATGTAACATAACCAATAGTATTACTTATCTTCTATAAATAAAATTATTCCATCAAAACTCATCATGTGCTTTTAAAAGCAATGAAAAGAGAAATTAGATAATTTAAATTGAAGCTGGCATGGTAGTTTAAGTACTTATTGATGATTTTCCCTATTTTTTCAGCAATTAAATTTAAAATTGTTTTTGCCATAATATATCTGATAATCATAAATTACATGAATAAAAATTAGCATATTTATACTTTATATCTTTTATGAAGGTATACAACATATTACATAAGTATCATTAAATACTATAATTTACATATGTATTCTCCTACTTACCAAAATTAAATATGTGTAATAAAGGAATAAATTTTTTTGAATTAAACCTGTGAATTAAATATATTTATTGTGTATATTTGTATGTTGAAGTTACTAATCACTAATTTTTTGCAATAGCATATTCAGCATTTCTCATTATTCAAACTCCAAATCATTCAGATATAAGATATTAACTCTTGTTAATGCAATAAAACCACTTATTTTGTAACATTTGCTGAGCTTATAATTTAATCTCCAATTTTTTTGCCCAGATCACATAAATCTCGACACATAAGTATATATTTATTTAACTGATTTTTAATTATTTCATTTATACAGTTTGTTTTGCAAGTTCATAAGATTATATAAGTAATTACAAATATGCAAAAGAAACTAAAGGGTTGTAACAACTAAAAATCAATTTATAAAAAACTATTATCAATAATTATGGATATTTGTCTTCAACTCTTATTACTAACATCCGTGCAATTTGTAGGTTTATTCTTGTGCATAAAGAATTAATTTTGACAAGAGATTTTCCCACACTTTCTTGAGAAATTTTGATCTGAAAACTCAGCAAACTTAGTCAGAATTCAGGCATTATCACTCTTTCTTGCAAATCTCTTTAAGTTAATTCACATTCATTACTATTTGCATCTAAATGTATGTGCAGAGCGTTACTGACCATTACTGTAAATATTGTTAAAAATGTGTGTATAAGTATTTATATTACTAATCTAATCTAGAAATAGTAGGAACAAGTGTATGGAAAAAAAAGAAATTTTTACTTATATCAATTTATGAAATAATATTTACTGTTTGTGTATACTTTATAATTAAAATAATCTAGAAATATTTTCCGCAAATAAACTCTACTAAATGTATGGATTATTCAAGAATATGCATGCAAGATATCTGACCTTGTAAATAGTCCCTATTTATTTTTATTTATAAAGAATATGAATGAGTGTGATGTCACGCGGCTTGGCCATACCAGATGAAAATACATGGCTCGACGATTAACCAAATGATAGGTAAATGGAAATAATTGTTATATCCTCATTAAAATCTTTCCCTGCGACTAATAATTACACCCCATTGGCAGTCAAAGCAAATAAATTGGTGGTGAGCGCCTGGAGCACTGGAATTCGGTCATCCAAAGTGGCAAGAAGAAGTGTATCTAGTGTTTGTTAGGTTCCTAGCCTAAATGGCCATGTACCTTCTGTTGCTAAGAAATTTTTCTACACCTAACTTTAGTTGAGATTAACATAATGATTTCAAAACATAAGGTTATTTAAACACAAAAGATTAAGAAAATATTTTGCTTAGGTTAAAGTGCTCCCAACGAGAGTTCTTTGCATGATATTGAATAAACATAAAAAAGAAAAATTGGCAACCAAAGTGGCAACCAGCCTCCCTTGAGAAATTTTGAGTACAAATACCACAGGAAGTTAAACTGCTTTTCCCACATCTGGTAATAATTTAAAATCGATCAACAAACTAGGGGAGATAACACTTTTCCATGAACCAGAATACCTCCTGTCAATAAAGTAAGCAATTATAAACTGATCTATCGAGACACAGATGCTGTTTGCGTTTTACCCAGTTCATGAGAATTTGAAGGATATCTATTTTGGTGCTCTCCCACAATAAATAGTAATATAATATAAACTCATAAAGATATTATAATGCAAATAATAAAAGCACTTTCTTTAATATAATTATTCAAGTTGTAAATAGTTCTGAAGATTTAGGTTATGCTTTTTAATTTGAAACAACAAAAATCGAATAAAAAATAATCAGAACTCTAGAATTGGATTCAGAAATGTAACAAGAGAATAATAAAACTTGCTATAATTTATTAATAATTTAAAATAATTATTAATTTTACATATTAATATAATTATTTTCAAAAATGTATATTTTACAGCAGTGAATGATGTTAATATATAATATATATAGATTAAATGTATTTATAAATAACAGTTAGTTAGGATAAATTAATTAGTTATGCATACATTTCATTTGCCATTAATGATGAATTTGATTAATTACTTCATCAGTGTTGATCACTTCAAGTTTTTCAAATTCGCTGCTTAAAAATGCTAAGTCACTCCAATTATTTTGTCCCATGGTTGATCGTATATGTCAGAATTAATTTTAATTTACTGAACGAACGTTCACAGCTAACAATTGACGTTGAAATAGTAAAAATTGTCTGTACACTCATAATTTTAATAACATCTTCACCATACTAGATTATGCAAGTTAAAAGCTTCAATGGAGTTTAAGATTTAATTTCTTTGGAGCATTGAATTATATACTTATATATTTTTTATAATAAAATCATAAATATTCTCAGCCAAAACATGTAAATTTGTAATATTTTTTATTTTTCAAAAACTGATATACTCAGTATTTAAGTTTTCTATTGAGTAAAATTCTTATTGGGAATTAGACTTTTAATTGTTGTTCCCGATCTAATTAGACCTAGTGTAAAAAAGATCGTTTAAGGACAAACAAATCAATACAGGTATTCATACTAGACAAGAGTTTTAACATTCTTATCTCATGATTATGCGATATTTTCTCAGTCGTTTACTTTACCAATGATGAATGTCTACTTATTTTTAATTTTTAATAGGACATTCTTACGATTTTAAAATATTTTTTTTATTCAAAAGAGTTTGTTTTTTCATATTGTTTTACGCAATGGCATATTTTCTTTTTGATTTAATAATTTATACATTAAGATCTTTTTAATTTTTTACAGTGCAGAATCGGCATAAATCGAACATTATTTTTTACAATAATTATGCCCGATTTCATTATATTCCTCCAGAATGATTTCTCTTAAGCTAAAACAGGTTTTTGTTATAAATTGTAATAATTAAAAATAGGTTTTAAATAAGTAAATGTAAAGAATACAAGCTAGACAGAAAACGAAATTCGATTTTTTTTTTTGTTCCAAAAATCAAGATTTTTAAAAGTCAAAATTTTCGAACCAAGTTCATCGTTTTTAACAAAACCATATTACTTAAGAATATTTAATCCTTGTGATTTCTAGGTTTTTAATTAATTTTACATTAAATCTAATTTTAATATAAAAATTGAATAGCTTGCTCGTAAAATTATCATTTTAAATACTTGTATAATTTTATAAATGATCGACAAAAAATGGAAAATCTTAGTTTTAAAAGATATGTTTTTAGGTAAATAAAATAATATAGGTTACATGAATTTTTGTTGAACGTTAAAAAATAACTTTGTAAAATTAATTTAATTCGATCAAACTTGATTTTAAAACGAATCATAAAACTTTAAATAAAATTTTAACATTCACAACTGTAATTAATATTTTTAAATTTTTCTTCATAATGAAATTATTTTCATAGAAAAATTATATTTATGTCATTATCATGCTAATACCTGAGCTTCGTTTACCTTTTCTGATGAATATATATCTTGTGACAAGATTATATTTATCTGAAAATGGAAACAAAGCTTAGGTATTAGCATGATGCATACTTTTACTGAAGACACAAATGTTTTAAATGTAAATATTTGCAAATTAATGTTATAATTATACTTTCAAGGTTTATTTATTACATTTATCTATAAGAACTAACTAAAAACATGAAATTATATCGAGAGATATAAAATAATCAAAAACATAAATTTTAACACGATGAAATTAATTTTAATTCTATATCGTAATATTTGGTTAATAATTTTTGATTGGAATCAAATATTCAAATTTAAAAAATAAGGTTTTAAAACAATATTAATTTTCTATAATGTATAGAATTTTCGCCACTTAGTAACCACTTGTTCCAACAGATGTTTACAAAATGCACATCTGTTTCAGAAACATAATAAAATGATGTTACCATAAATTAATGATCAAATTTAAATATATAAAAAGTGTTTGTATTTCGTAATAATAAACGTTCTTTTGTATAAGGAAAACAGCAGAGAACAAGATAAATTATTTAATTTCTTAACTGTGAGGTTCAAAATTATTTTAATAAATGTTTATGTAAGTTTTAGGATATTTTAAACTAATATTCCCTAAATATAATCATTGATTAAAAGTTTATGCTTCTTACAAATTCCGGAAAATATTAAATTTCCTTCATCAGTAAAAGAAATATTTTCACTTAATGATTTAAGAACTATATTTTAAATATTACTTTTTTATTTTCAAGCACTTCAATAAATAACAGCAATACTAAAGGTTATACTTTACATTGCTGAAATAGAATATTACAAATAAACACTATGGTATGATCAATCCTTTCGTGTGTTTTAGAAATAAAATTTCAATGAGTAAATTCTGATATTAAGCTAAAAAATTTGAGTTTGAATAAAATATCTCTAATATAAGAAATAAATTTTATAGTTGCGGTAAGATAATAAATTAAGATACTTGTTTTTAATAGGTTAACATTAAAGCAAAATTAATGTTGTCGAAACTAGGCAGAGTATTTATTTCCGATTAGTGAATTTATGCTCACAAAAATGTATTTTATGAATATTTAGTACTTTAATCAAAACTATTTAAAAAAAACATTTGATGCAATCAAGTGAAGCAAAATATTTATATTTTATAACTATCAAATGAAGAAGGAAGTTAAAACATTATTTTACAAAATTATTTTTTTAAACAATCCTTCTCGAAATTTACTACTTCTGATCTTTTGCATATCAAGGTAGATATAGTTCGGTGAAGGGAAAAATATTTAATGTAGAATAAATTTGAATATATGTGAAAAAATGTGTGATATTAACAGTTTTATATAAAATATTTAATAACTAAATTATTATTCTAAATAGTAGCGTTAAGATTTCCCCATTTTTATTTTTGCTTTTATTCTCCTTCTAAAAACAATTTTCATGCGTGAGATATATTTATTTTAATATTTAGCCATAACAATTCAAGAAATACTAAAATAAATATAATAACAACATAGATTCCAGTAAGGAACGATATTTTTTACAAAATTATAGAAACAGAAATCATTCGGAACATGAAAAACTTACAATCAACATTTTTCCCAATATTTAAACTGAAGTCAGTAGCTTATTATTTCCCCTAAAAGCTATTGTTAGGCAATTAAGTTAGTTAATTATTTTTTCTAATTATTAAAAATATACAATTTTGTTAAAATTCTTCAGTTTGTAAGTATTAAAGCATTCAAACTACTTCTTTTAATAATTTTGAAAATTATTTGATGATTTTAGAAATATAATATTGATGTAGCACGGATTAAAGCTAATTATCAATTAAACAATGAATTAACTAGTTACTACAGATATTTAAAGGTTTTTCTGATTCTTTTGTTTAAAAGATTTGATGCATTTAACTACTTTAGAGCAATGATTAAAATCATTTGATCCAATCTAATATTTTTTATTTTTTTATACCAAAAGAAAATATATATATATATATATATATATATATATATATATATATATATATATATATATATATATATATATATATATATATATTTACTTTAGAATTTAAATACAAAAACTGCTTAGTAATAAATTTCCGGATAATATTTTCTAAATAAAGAAAATTCATATTTAGTGATGCAAAAAATTATAACAGGGACTTGTAAAAATTTTCTAGCCGGACATTCACAAAGCAAACCACTAACACATGTTGGTTTCTTCAGCTGACAACGATTGATGGACTTCCCCGCTGTAAGTCATTACAATGAAATTATTTTGAGATGGTCTAGTGTAAAGCCGGAAATACGTCCCATCAATAATTAGAGGCGTTTGTATTCTTGACAAGAGCTAATGGGGGTGTTATACAGGGTGTTATATCTGTTTCTTATTGATTAGTAAGGATGCAAATTTTAAGGACATCGAACGCAATTCTTTTATTTGTAATTTAATTTTAAGAATTTTTCATTAATGATATTTTAATTTTATAAAATTTCCCCTTTCTTTTGAGAGCTATATCTCATCATGCTATTTCCCCTTTCTTTTGAGAGCTATATCTAATCATGCTATTGTTGTTAAAATACAATTAAAAGTTAACATTTTATATTTACAAAAGAAAATATAAAATTTTAATTATTGTTTGTTAAATAAAAGGATCTAATCTCTTATAAACAATTAATAGAATGTTAAATAATATTTCAGAAAATTAAAATATTTTAAAAAAATTTCATTTTGATTTTTTTAAATAGTAAATAATTACATCCAGAGAGAAGTGCTGATGACATATTTATCAGCCGAAACAATATTAATTAGTTATTATATTCTTTATTTGGACTAGAAAAGATTTATTTGATTAATCAATATTATAATTTTTTATAGACATGTAACTTGACTTCGGCTATATAACTTGACTATATAACTTTAAACTAAAATAGAAGACATTTCAAATGTTTAAATTTATAACTACAAAAAGTATGAAAAATAAAGTTTCTTTTCATTAACTTTCCTCCTTTTCCATAATCATTTGCATATTTTTAGTACAGTTTTTATTATTTTTTGAGGTATTTTGTAAATTACTAGAGGTAATATTTTAACTAAGGACGCTTTGTTTCTTATTAAGAAAAAGCAATTTGGCCAGTACATTTCGGGGATAATATTTTTAAGTAACATTTGTTATATATATATATATATATATATATATATATATATATATATATATATATATATATATATATATATATATATATATATATATATATATATAGTTTAATTGTAGGTATATTACATTTACAGAAGCATTACTTCTTTATCAGATAATGTGCAAACGTGATATATTTTTCTCTTTTACTATAAATTTTTGAAATTAAATTTTTGAAACTATTAAATTTTTGCAAAATAATTACAATGTATTAATAAATCGCAATTTATATTTAGGTTATTGAAATTCATTTAATTGTTTAATATTTAAATTCTGTTCTAGGATAACTATTGAAAATTACAACATTAATGAATCTTGAAAATTAATTTTTAAGTTAGTTAAATCATCAGCTATAATTTTAGGAAAAATTGAATGTCTTTTAAATTTTAAACGATATATCTACTGAAAGAAAAATAATTTTATTTTATTTAGTATTTGTGATTTGGCTCATATTTTATACACTCTTTGAAAATAATGGAAAAATTATATTTGGTTACTAGCTGAAGGTAAATACTTTTATAACAAGCAACTTTTTAATAATTTATATCATTGAGAATTTCTCTTTGAATATATATTTCCTAAAATGAGTATTTTTCTTTTGAAAGAAAAATTTAAAATAAGGCAAAAACATTGCTTATTCAAAAGGAAATTTTAATTTTTAGATTTAAGAAAATTACATTAATCTTATGATACTCTATAAAGATATAAATACCATAAGCAAGAAAAATTAAATTATTAACTATGACTATCAGATCTGACAGTAAATTTTTTTCCAGTGTAAGGACATTAACAATTTTTTAATATTTGATTAAATTTGAACTTCAAAATCTGCCTTATTTTTGTGTAAACTTATGCGTAAAAGATACGATTAAAAACAGATACATAAAACTATTGTTTTCTGGAATGAGTATTAATAATATATTTTCATTTTTGTGTAATAGATGGAGTAATAAAGAAATAATTTTGCTTACTTCTAATCAATGAATGGTGATTATCAAAAAAATAATTTTCTATTCTTTGGATGAGTACAAATCTTTAAACATTTATTCCAATTATAAGTTTCATTTTATTACATAGTTAATTCCACACTTTTAAAGGATTTGAAATTAAATACTCAATTTAAATTCTGAAGCTACAAATAAATGGCAAATTAAATTGATAAAATAAAAATTTATTATTAACATGGTTTTAGATAAAGTAAATTGAATTGTAAAATAAGATTAGAAATTTAATTTTAGAAATAATTAGATAAATGGCCTATTTTGCTTACAGAATTTATTCCATACACATTTTATGCAATTTAAAAGAAAGATAAATTTTACAATTATTCTGTGATTAACAATTTATGATTCAAAAATATTTAATTTCTTTTATTAAAGAGAAAAAAATTGAATACATGTATCATTATAGAAAGCGATTTTAAACATTATTGCATTCATTTGCTTTTCGATTCATAAAATTTCTGTTAGAGTTTTCCTCATTTGCTTACATTATTACAACCGCCCTACTAGGTAACGCCATTCACCACACCCCTTTTTAGACTACCTCTTTAGGTTTGTATTAAATAAGAAACGTCGCCAAATATACCAAGTACGGTTACAGTTTACCTTGCCAACACGACTTCGGAAAAACTCTCATTGTAAGCACAGCCCCAGCTATCGGGAAGTCCATACTCCAGCTTCCCTTTACAGGAGCCTTAGTTACGTCTATGGGAGTTGCTGCCAATGGAATATAGCCAACTCTAATGTAACAGGGGCTTACGATATACAGGCACTCAAAGAGCCTGTTGCAATAATTTTACAATAAATCGCAACGCTTCAGCGATGTGCACATTAACATTGTGGGACTCCTCTATCACCATTAGACGATTTCCAGTATTTATTTACATCCATAGACTGCTTCACACGTTGGTCTGAAGTAAACCCTATAGTTGACATAGCTACGTCTTCTTGGCGAGCTCATTGACAACCCAAAGATTGGTGTAAAACCCTACGACGTTTTAAGAAGATTTCGAAACATCATGCACTATCATTTGCCTTAAGCTTTATATGGAAACCAAAAAGGCAGCTAATAAATAGCATATTCTTAATTCCTCATAGCTGTTTAAATTTAATTCATTCGGTGTTAGAAATACTTGAATACCTGACTTTTTTAGTATTCATTGGCAACCAATTTAACTTCCGTAACAATATATATTCTTTAAACAGGAACTAATTTAAAACTTTTTTCATCCACACGCAGATGGGGAAGATCTAAATTTTTGACTCGTGAATTATAATATAAATTTTTTGAGCGTTTAAACATTTTTGGTTTCCAATGCAGAATTTTTATACCCCCTAATTCTGCCAAGGGAGAAATTTTTATTTCTTTAAATTTCATCGAGAATATGCAGTTTTAACAGTTACATCTAGATGAAGGTATTCAATAAACCATTTAAGTGGCAATTGGAAATTTAAATAAGTTGGAAATGATGTGTCAGACCAATAATACCTACAGGCTTATTATTTGTCTGTGAATTTATCTTATCCCATCTTGTTGTTGTTGTAGCTTATCCTCTTTAAAAATCTGACTTAGAAATTGTCAGATCAACTCTTATAAATTGTTGACAGTCAAAACGTCGATGATTAGCAAGGGATCTGAGGATAAATCTTGAATATGTTTCGGTGAGGCTGGATAGTCACAGCATTTTTCAAGTGGGACAATCTTTGGTTCCACGTTCAAACGACAAATATTTTAGATGTCAACTTGAGAATCTGGCCAAGGCAGTCTGAGATTTTCGGTCACATTTTATTTCCAGAAGAGTTCCAGGAGATGTTCCAGAGTACCATTGGTTTGTGGGTGGAATTTGCCAGACTGAATTTAGTCTAGATTTTTCATTAGAATAAAGTTCTTGGTATGTAAGTGATGATCAGTGGCCGTATCTTCCTCACTGTACTCTTTGGCCATAGTCTATCTGCGATCTCATTGTCACTAATACTTACATGGGGTGGAATACATTGGAGATGTACATCATGGTCTTGGGAGATCATTTTCAATTTGAACAGAATAGATATACTTTCATCATTTATAAAGGTCCAGTCACTGAGATGTTGTAGTGCACTGCGACTGTACGAAAAAATCCATAGTTCTCCAAAATCACAGTTGCTAGAAATGATATCTGAAGACAAAACAAGTGTCAGGGTTACGTAGCTTTAACGTAATTTCAAACTGAGGAGTTCTAATATAGACTCCACTCCCAGTACGGTCTTTTGTACGACTACCATTGGTATACATTTGCACTGTATCGCAGGGGATGCAGTTAATAATTTCTAGTACTAACTGTCTAAGATGATCTTTGATGTGATTTATCTTATAAATCAGTATGGCGAACAGACTAAAATGCATTTTATAGCACCATATCTTGTTTTCTGCTGTTGCAGTCAGCACAGACCAATAACCTATACATTATTCCATGGCTGTCAGTGTTTGTTCAAATGGTTGAAGCCTATCGAAATAATAAGGAATGCAAATTTTGTAAGAAAACGATGAAACGGACTTATTTTTAAAATTATGAACTAAGCATATAAAAAATTGTGTTGAATAAAAAAATTGAGGAAAGATTGTGTTAGCATCAAGCTGTATTATTACTTAAAAATGAGTGGCCACTAGATGGCAGTGTTTAAGAGGTCATGTTGAGAGGTGTGTAGAAGTAAGAGAGAAGAGAGATTGTAAGAAGGAGCTCACTATGAAGGAGCTAGCTAAAAGATGTCTGTAAATATTCTGTAAATAAACCTTTAAATATTAGTAAATTTATAAGAACTTCTTCCTTCCCCTCCTAAGCTACTGACTCGTCATCTGACAAATAGAATGAAACCGATAACAAATCAGAAGAGGGATATAACTCGCGACGCTTTCGGAATTGAGGTAGGCGAATTTTAATTGTTTCGTTTCGAAATGTATATTAACGTATTAAGTAACGTATTTTGAAGTAGTAAACGATATTTAAGAATTTTGAGTATAAGTATAAAGTATTTTCTTAATTTCGTTTGCAAAAAGTAATTTCGTTTTTAAAGAAACAATTATTTTCGTTTTGGGTGAAGTAAAAGTAATAATTTCGTTATTGATATAAATTATTTTTATGTATAAAGTAATTAAGTATTATAATTTGTAAAGTATGGCATTTTGGGGGAAGGCTAAAAAAGTAGATTTAATAGAATTAGCAACAGAATTAGGTCTCTCCGTACCGGAAGATGCTAAAATAATTGATTTAAAACGTATTATAACGGAATCAGAGACGTATGATGAAGAGTTTAGTAAGAGCTTATTAAGTAGGATTACTGAAGATCGAATTGCATCAGAAATAGCCGCCAAAACGTTGGCTGACCGTGAGCATGAACTTGAACGTTTACGTATCGAAAATAGAGTTCAAAATGTAAATATTTCAGATATAAGTAGCAACGATGAAAGTAGAAACGTACACATTGATTTTCGAAAGTTAATGCACGAATATAAAATTAAAGATGGAGATATAAATTTTTATTTAGTTTTATTTGAACGGCAGGCAAGACGAATTGGGTTGAATGAAGAGTATTGGGTGTCACAATTATTGGGACTGCTCCCATATGAAATTACGCAACTAATAGCACGTGAAAACGAAGAAAATGCAAATAATTATAAATATGTAAAATCGTTATTGCTTAAGAGATATAAGTTAAGTGCTGATAAGTTTAGATTTAAATTTTTAAATCATGTTAAAAATCCAGAAAGTACATGGAAGGATTATTCATTCGAATTACAAAACTATTTTGAGGAATGGATAGCGGGACTCGAGATTTCAGATTTTAATAGCTTAAAAAATTTAATTATTACTGAACAATTAAAGAAACAAGTAAATTCAACAACTCGGGAACATTTTGTAGATGAATGGCCTAAAATTAATTCTCCAGACCAGTTAGCCGATAAATTGGATAATTATGATAATGTTCGATCTATTAACAGTTTTAAATTAAGAAACTCATCGAATTATAATTCTCGTAATGATAAATTTCAGGTAGAAAAGAAATCATTTCCGTTTAGTGAAAATAAAGGTGTTAATCGAAAAAAGTTAGTCAGTTCGGATATTCGAAATGAAAAAGGGGAATTTAAATGTTTTAATTGTAATGATTATGGTCATATAGCTCGTGAATGCCCGGCGCCGAAGACAGCTTACTGTAAGAAATGCAAAAAAGTAGGTCATTCTCAGAGAATGTGTAAGTTTGAAACCGATCAAAAGCGCGAGGGGAATAATTTATCTGTCAGTCAAAACAATTCGGATTCAAGTGCGTTGTTGGCGCCTACGAACTACTTGAAAGATGCTTATATTTATGGAAATAAAATGGTTGCATTAATTGATACAGGAAGCAGCTGTTGCCTCTTAAGAGAAAGTATTGCAATAAAAATGAATTTGAATATGACCCCAGATAGCAGTAATTTATTCGGTTTTGGAAATCAAAATAACCCAGTAACTAAAGCTCTTGGAAAAGCTGTAGTAAATATTCGTGTAGATGATGTAGTTGGAAAATTTATTCCCTTATTAATTGTCGAAGATAATTCCCAACCATGCGATTTAATTTTAGGTAGAACATGGTTAGATTTACCATACATTGCTTTTACGTGTATTGGGGGTAATCTAAAATTTAAATACGCAAATGACGATGTTTTTTCAGAAATTCAAGTAGATTTAAAGGAAAATACAGTTAAATTGAAAACATTAAATGAAACTGAAATCGAAAGTAATTCAATTAATTTAATTAGAGCGAAAATTGAAGAAACCGAAAATTCGATAGTTAATGCAACAGTTTTAGTCAAAAGTATAGGACAGAATTTCGATTCTATTCTTGAAGTGGTTAACGGTGAAACAGTTGTACCAGTAATAAATAAAGAAGAATTTAACTTAAAAATTAGGAAAGGACAGTGCTTAGGTAGAGGAATGGAAGTAAGTGAGGAAAGCTTAATACTATCTAATAAAGTTAAAAGTAATAATGAAGAAGTTGAAGTTATAACAGTTAACAAAGAGAAGTCTCCTATTTTAATGAAAGATATTAATTTCGACAAATCCTTAGAAAGTGATAAAAAATTGGAACTTTTGAATTTATTAAATAAGCATCGTGATTGTTTTGCTTTAAACTTAAACGAGTTAGGCTGCACGAATTTATGCAAAATGGACATAAAAGAAATAGAGGGCAGTAAGCCCATTTTTCAAAAACCATTTAAAACTAACTCTGAAGAGAGGAAGCAAATAAAAGAAATTGTATCCGAATGGAAGAGGTATGGAATAGTTTCAGATACAAGATCTCCTTATTCTAGTCCTGTATTATTAGTTAAGAAAAAGACAGGGGAACAGCGATTGGTTATAGATTATAGGAAATTAAACTCTCAAACAATAAAGGATAAATTTCCATTACCTAAAATTGATGACATTTTAGAATGTCTAGGAGGAAGCCAATTTTATACTACTTTAGATTTAGCTAGTGGTTATTTACAGTTACCATTGACTGAAGAAGCAAAATTGAAAACTGCTTTCATAACTCCAGACGATACAGGTCAATTTGAGCGAATGATCTTTGGATTGGCGAATGCTCCAGCAGAATTCCAAAGACTCATGAATCTTGTTTTGGGCCCATTATTCAACAAAAAAGTACTGTGCTATTTAGACGATATATTGATTCCAGCTAAAACATGGACCGAAATGATACAAAAGCTTACTGAAGTATTTGAATGCTTAATAAAAGCCAATTTAACTTTAAAATTACCAAAATGTGAATTTGGAAAATTAGAGACTGAATTTCTTGGTTTCACACTTAGTAAAGATGGTTTGAAACCTGGACCACGTAAAGTAGCAGCTATTGAAAAATTTCCTATTCCGAAAAATACGCACGACATCCAAAGATTTTTAGGGCTTACTAGTTTCTTTAGAAGATTTGTTCCAAAGTATTCCCTCAAGGCAGCACCATTGTCTGAACTTACGAAAAAAGATGCAAAGTTTGTTTGGGAAAAAGAGCAAAGTGAGGCTTTCGAGGAACTTAAAAGTAATCTAATTAAAGCACCGATCCTAGCTCATTATGATCCTCAAAGTGAAACTGAGGTACATTGTGATGCAAGTTCAGTTGGATTGGCCGGAATATTGTTTCAAAGAGATAGTAAAGGGAATTGGAGGATGGTTTATTGCGTTAGCAAGAAAACTACAGAAACTGAACAAAAGTACCATTCGAGTAAATTAGAGTTGATGTCAATTGTGTGGACATTAGAAAGGTTAAGGCAGTTTCTGATAGGAATAAAGTTCACAATCGTTACAGACTGTCAAGTACTCGTGTATTTAAACGCTAAAAAGTCATCAAATCCTCAGATGGCAAGATGGTTTAACCTCATGCAAGAATACGATTTTGAGATCCGGCATAGATCAGGTGAACGAATGAAACACGTGGATGCACTAAGCAGAGCAGCTGTTGAAGAGCCAGAAGATACTTTGCACAGTATTGTTGAGAGAAACTTGAACAATTTTGTAAACAAGTCAACGAACAAGACACCATTTGAATTGCTCCATGGTTATTCTCCACGATTCAACGATGGAATTTTGAGAAAGTTAGCTGATGAAGAAGCTCAGAGTTGGCAAGATCCATCTATAGTGCAGGAAGAATCTCGAAGACAAATAGAAGAAAGTCAACAAAAAATGAAGCAGTATTATGATAAAAAGAGATGTAGAGCAATGACGTTTGAACGAGGAGAAATTGTCGTAATGAAAAGAGCCCCGAAATCTTCAGGCCAACCTACGAAGACACAATTTAAGTACCGAGGCCCTCTTATTGTTACCGAGGTATTGCCGAACGATGTCTACCGTGTGACTCAGCTAGAAGAAAAAAGAAAGGCCACTTCTACGCAACAACAGCTCACATTAGTCAACTAAAACCATGGCTAAATGAACCAGATTCGGATGAAGATGATACCGATAGTGCCAATAGTGATGATGAGGACTATAGCCCTAGACGCAATCCACATAGATCCACTCGCAAGGACTAAAGCTGAATGAGGGATCCTAAATGGTGAGATCTTTTCAATTTTATTTAAAGAAAACGTTGCAATTAAAAGACAATGAACTTATCATAAACTATTGACTCTAAAAATAAATAACTTTAAAGATCATTTACTGTATACTGAAGTATTCATCAAGTATTATGAAAATTTGTTAAATTTATTCTGTGAATGATTAAATATTCCTAAGTTCATTTATTTTCTATTAAACTTTTGTTGTAAGTAGTTTTATTAGAATTGTATCAAGAATTACTTTTGTGGAAAAAAGTGTATTATATATTATTATAGTTTTTTTGTAATCTAACATAATGATTTTCTACTTTTAATGGAAGATGTGTATTATTAATGATTATAATTACAGTATTTGTTTGTGTGAATGAAAAAATGTTAGTTATGTAGTTAATAATTTTATTTAATCTGCTGTGTTTAATTTAATTTTTAATGTTAATATTTGTTGTATTAATTAGTAATTTAGTATTATTACATAAATTGAGGACAATTGTAATGTCAGTCTGGCCGAATGTTAGCAACAAATTGTAATATTACTTATAAAATGAGTGGCCACTAGATGGCAGTGTTTAAGAGGTCATGTTAAGAGGTGTGTAGAGGTAATTGAGAAGAGAGATTGTAAGAAGGAGCTCACTATGAAGGAGCTACCTAAAAGATGTCTGTAAATATTCTGTAAATAAACCTTTAAATATTAGTAAATTTATAAGAACTTCTTCCTTCCCCTCCTAAGCTACTGACTCGTCATCTGACAAATAGTATGAAACCGATAACAGATGTTATGAGAAACCCAGAAGAAAATAGTGAAAAACTTACTATTTAGATGAGTCTCGTTAATGTAATTTTTTGAGAAACTTTTCCTAAATGGATAGTTTTCTGCCTGGATAACAATGATTATACTCAAAAACATATCAATGAATCTTAACCAAAAAGTTTTTTTCAAGTCTTTTCAGTCGATTGAAAGTATTATTTGCTAATTAGTTAGTATACTTTTTTATTTATGGTGTCAGAAATTTCTTTCTCTAACTGAACAGAATATAACATAGCTACAAAAAATACGAAGATATTGTAACAGTCTGGATAGGCTGACTTCTAGGTAGGCAAGGGTCGTTAATAAATCAGGCTTACGTAATTTAATATTCTTCACTAAATATTTATTTACAAATTAACAAGATTATGGACAAGAACTGTCGTAAATTGTAGGCTCCAGGAAAACTGATGGATTTCTCACTTTCGCTGCACATTCGGTCGGGGAAAACTCCTCGCTGCTATTGGGGACTAGAATCCTAAATTTCGTACTCGGGAACACAGTCTCGGACAATCATTCGATAAGGTCGACGAACCGCTCCGGACAGCATTGGAGCATCAGGATAGTCAAGCTCGAGCCCTGGCGTCTGTCTCTGTGATCTCGATTCTCTCTCAGACTTCTCGTTCCGTCGCTGTGTCTTGTCCGCTCCGGGACCTCTTTGAGAGAAGTAGCAGGAACACCACACGTATATCGAAGCTCTCCTCCACCCCCACAAGGGACTGCTAGTTATATACAAACTTTCCCCCATAATGGGCCTCCAGTAATCTCCACCTTCTAATGTCACTTTTCGACCTCTATTTCCAGCCACTCCATCGATTCGAATCAGAACGAGTGAAGAGGCAATAAATTCTTCGAAAGCACATGGCCTATTCACCAGGTGATTCCTGTTCAAGAGTTACATTTGTCAAGGACTTAATGGCACTTCACGAATCTTGTTTGCTATTCCCACATCATCTTAAGATCAGAACAAACTGACTGTCTTTGGGTACTACGTTGTTCCTGGAATTCAAACATGGGAAATCAATCTCGTTGACAGCTGCAAAGGTGTTAACGTCCATTGAAAGTCTGGAAGTAATTTGGAGTTTTCACAAGCAATTATGGTGACGTTATAATATATACTTAAATTTTCCATGATCCCAGAAAATTTTTATATTTTTGGGTTTCTTAAACCTCTTCAAAATTAGAGTTATTAAAAAGAAAATGGTGTCTAGAGATTAATTTACTGAACTGATTCTAATGTCTGTTTTAATGAACAATATTACAAATGGTTGAATAAATGATTTTTTCATGTTTGTTCGCATTTCTAGGCAGTTTTTGGGATCAAAATTTTGTTTACTATAAATGTATTATTTACTTAAAAATTTTTCATCATTTAGAAAGTACTCAATTTTTTTTTCAAAATTGAATACTTGCAAACTATCCATTTTATTTATACTTTATTTATAAATTTGTGCTATATATTAACAGCTCTTTCACACTTTAAACTTTCAAAGGAAGTTGATTTCTCAGATTTCAAGGTGTGAAAAGATCTTTTTGGACAGAAATTCAAAAAAGATATTTTTTATAAATTCACTCTGAAAAGTGAATTCTTCTTAATAATGACATTTATTTCAAATATTTTCTGATTAATGTTTATAAAAACTTTGTGTGTTTCCTGCCTTACCTTTACTGAACTAAATTGACTAAAAATGCTCTGTTGGGATACCTTTTCTAAATTTCTATTTAACAGCCCAGAAGTAAAGTTACGTTTCCTATCGTAGCAATGACAACAAGGAAAAGCAATAAGGGGAATTTCATCTTTTTTTAAAATTGGAATAAAGAAATAACTTTAGAGAATGTGTAAGTATTTTCACTGAAAATAAATCAAAAGAGCTTATAAAATGTATATCAAGTTCTCATATACAGTCATGTAATTAGGATTAAAATTTGTAAGTATACTTCCAAATGATAATTTGGTAGCAAAATATAAAATGGCCTCACATTCTATGCATGTAAAATAAAGCAAAATTATAGACATGAGACTTCAGAATAATTAAGTCTAAAATTACAGTAAAGCATAGCTTCCAATAATTAAGCTTATGTATATGTGATGCACTTAGAATTAAATTAGAATTAAAAATTTAATAATTTTATTTTTAAATTTTAACATTCTTTAATTTCTCAAATTAAAAATAAATCTTTGAATTTGATGCAATTATTTTATTTAACTTTATTTTAAACAGCTCTAATAAAAGTATAAAAATATTTAACATCAATGCTTTAAATTTGTTTCAAATAACCTTGAAAAAGGTTCATCTATCTTAATGACAAAAATATGTTCCAGTCATACAAATACGCTCTATACGAAACTTAATTCTATAATTTTGTATCTTAAATATAAATCTCAAAAAATACCATAACACTTTCAACTTCTATATCCTTATTAGCAATATTTATAGTAAACTTAGAAAATTTTATCACATTTTTAATTTACTTTTTTTAAACTTAATTATGCTATTAACGAAATTAGTTTAAACTTAACAATTAAAACTGTAGTTAAAATTATATTGTGAGATCATACAGATTATTTTACACTTCACATACATACAGATTATTTTGTAATTTAACAATTGCAATGTTTTACTCTGTCAGAAGGCATGTTTCTAAACTATAAATATTCAGCCTTTTAAATATGAATCAAAATATGCTATACACACAAATAACTATAAATAATTTTATTTATTTACTTTAAATTTTTTACAATGAAAAATTACATTGAATACCATTAAACAAGAATACAATCAGATATTATTAAAATGGCTAAGGGTTCTAAATAATTTAACAATAAAGCATAAATGATAATTTGAAATACATTTAAAATGAGGGGGAAAATTGAATAAGTCACTTCAGAATAAACATTAGTTAGACAAATTAAATTAAATGACAGGAGTAATTTATTAAGCATTGATAAACTACATTTTTGCATGATGAAATGAAATTATGGTTACAAAGAGGTCATTAACAACATAAAATATAAGTTTTAAATGCAATTTATTTAAACAAAATATACTTCAAAAATAATATTTTAACTTAAAAAAATACAATTTGTAAAGGAATATAACATAATGGAGATACAAGTGATTAACAAATGTATGCTATTGAATAAATAACTTATATAATAAAACAGAAATAATGCAAACATTTTATTCACTTAGATTTTATAATATACATTAAAAATGAATAACAGATACAAACAATATCATAAGTCATACTTCTTAAATTACAAATCTCTCTAGTTAATAAATATGTAACAATTAATATACAATAATACATTTGATATACATATACAACTGGATAAAATTTCTTTTTAATAGCAAACAAAAATGTAATATATGATAAAAATAAACATGAGATTTCAAGCTTCCTACATTAATTTTAAGATGCAAAATACATGAAAAACAAAAGAATGAAGAAAGAATTCGTGAATTTTTAACATTTTCATTTAGTTGTTAAGAGAAAGAACCTAATGATTCATCCTATATGCAGATTAGGCAGATGCTTGATGAATTATTAAATACAATTTGCCTTTTGGCAAAGTTGTTCAATACAACTTGCTTAATCCAAAGACATTCAAAACTTAGTTAGATATGAAAGAAACATTAATGAATTTCATTAAACAATGTAATTTTTGATTCACATATAAATGCCCGTGAATTTGCACTTGAAAAACAGACTCCATGTACAGATTAAAAAGGTGGAGTTTTAAAGGAAAAAAATAGGTCATACCAAAAGCTTGTAATGCTTTTAAATTTTATCCAATTCTGTCACATCTTTCATAAAGAACACATAATAAATAGATATTTTAAGGTATCACATTATGATGGTAGTTTTAAAAATGTCAACTATAAAAAATTTAAACTTCAAATAAATTTGTTCTGAATCTAACTTCAATATTTCATTTGATTTTTCATGACTTCTTAATTTTATTTCTTTTATAAGATGGATGGTTTACAAAAGAAATAAAATTAGGAAGTCATGAAAAATCAAATGAAATATTGAAGTTAGATTCAGAACAAATTTATATACAAATAATTTTCAATAGAAAATAAAATAAAAAATATTATTAGAAGATTAGACCACAATTTGGATAAAACAATCAATTAGTATAAGTTGTGTTTTATAAATTTAAAAAATCCATTTACACCATTACAACATACCTTTTTAGAACATTGAGCTTTCACCTTAACACCTAAGCTCCAAAAAATATCTGTCTGTTATAACTTTTAAATATATTATTAAAAATAACAGAACTTTACTAGAATAAAAAATGATAATTAAAGATAATATGAAAATGCAAATGAAAGGATGGGAAAAAATATTAATAGAATAAATTTTATACATAAAAATTTTGATGCCATCCTTTATACTTTTAGAAATATTTTTTGTTAATGCTAAAAACTTTTCTTTTTTACCATTGATTGATATAGATTTAGCAATGGCTATTGAGAGAGAATCAGTGATGCAACAAATTGTTTACTAAAATAAAATGCCTGATTAATAATTTTATGTATTCTTAAATAAAAAAAGAATGGATGAAAACTATTTTAATTTACCTTTTAATCAAATTCACAAAATTATGATGCAAGCCAATGTGATATTAAGAATAAATTAAAATGTAAGAATAGTTAAAAATACAATAAAAAATTGTTTCATAAATTTTCTGGATTAATAACTTAATAAAGTAAAGAAATATAATCATTTAAAGAAATTTCTTTACACATATCATTAAAATGTTAGTAAAAATTACTCTGATTGTGTAATTCAAATAATGAAAAATAAGATAAAAGATGTATTTTCCTATGTGAAACATTGCAAATAATTATACGTTTTCAAAAAACTGACAAGAAAGTATTTTTACAAAATAAATGAATTTCATAATATGTTAGATACAACAAAAAATATAAAAGACATCTTATAAATTTCCATTCTTTCCATAGCAATCAATTTCAAAATGTATTGTTTTGTTTTCATAATTTTTGATATTAAGTAAAAAAATAAACTTCATGCTTTTTATAATTTAAATAATATAATAAAAATAATAAAAATTTAAATATTAAATCAAATTTTTCATTAAATTTTTTATGCAAGTACAAAGTGTTAAAACACAGAATATAATATAGTATTGTTTCTTATGTTTGAATTCATTTAACTTTAACAATTAATTTTTAAGACAATTTGTAATTTAGCTGCTTACAAACATATAGCATAGTCAAGAAAATAAGTAGATAAACATTTTGTTTTCACACTTATAAATACAACCAAATATTAATTTAAAATTAATATAATGTCATTACATTATTAGGGGAAAGAGTTAAAAGTATCTATAATAATCAAACTTTGAATTACTAAATGTATTAATTTAAAAACTCAAGAAATAAATTAACTAGGTATTATTATATAACTGTAAACTTAGAAGCTACATATACGTTGAAATTATTTCAACGTTTATTGATTTCTGCAAAATGAATCTGAAATTTAAATTATACTTAAATAATTCACTGTAAATTATAAAGAATACAATATAATCACAAAAAAAATATGTTTTAACAACACAACTCATCACCACACTCATATTATATACAATGTTCTTGAAGAACAATATTAATAGTTATTTTTAAATACTCGTTTGAAGTAAGTAGATATCAAATACATTATCAGAAAAACTCAGCATGCTCTGAAGATTCTAAAAACTTGATTCAAATGCATCATCTAGGATACTTGTTTTTCTGAAAATAAAAGATTTCATTGTTAGAATAAGTTATAAGAATAAATTTTTTTTAACTGATTTATATTTATCTAAGAATAAAAAATAAAATTTTGATATTATGTAAATAAATTAACTTATACAAAATATTTTTATATTTCTTAACAATAACCTCAATATTTTATCACACTGTTATATCCTTAAAATTTACTTCATTATCAAAGAATTAAACTAAATCTGAGCATTTCTTATACTAAAAATGGCCTTTAACATAAATGGTTCTAATATTTTTGGAATTCCAATTAAAATTGCCTTTAACTGTGTTTATATTTTCCCATGCTTGCGGTGTATAATTTGTAGCTCTATGCAATAGCCTGATTTGTCTAAAATATACAGATTCTACAATTTTATTGCAATAAATTTGCTGTAATTTAATGATTTTTTACTTTTATTTGTCCTTCTATGGTCACTTTTTTGAATACAAGGCTAAATCATTGATACCAGTAGTTGTAAATGGAGATTCCAAACAACAAAATACTATGCATACTCAAAATGGGAAGTATTGAATCAAAACGCAGTGTTAATCACTCTACAGCCTGTTGTTGGATATAGTATCAATGAAGATCTTTATAAAAGTGAAATTAAAAATTTTTGCTTCATTTTTTTAAAGATAATTCGAACTTGTGCATTTATAACTTTACAGCTTTTATTAACACTTAAAATACTGAATAAGGAACTATATAAACCTATGCAAATTCATAAATTTTAAAAATATTCTATAAATAATTATGTTTATGATGAATAATTAGTTTTCTCATTGGTGAAGGAAAATGATCTTGACACTTCAGAGGCAGTCAAGGAATGCAAAAAGCGACTGCTTAATTGTAATCAAGCCAACATTAATAATCCCAAAAAATGTAATTCATTAAGTGTTCTTTTCCCTGGAATCAAAACCCCTCAACTACATATAGGAATAGCAATTTAAAATAAACAAATTACTGATAAATTAGAACAAACTATACTGAAAGGAAAAGCAAGAGAAATTAATGCATACTTAAAAGAACCCAATAATAAATTAACATGAAAAGGAGTATGAAGGAAAATTGTTAATTTTTTGTCCTTAACTTTCATTTCAATTAAATAAAATAAGAAACAATTCAATTTTCATTTACTAATTTAAAATTAATATACTCTAAATAAATTATTTACAAGGACTTAAAATTCTACTCAGCAATAAATTAAAAATTTTTCAGAAATTATGAATTATAAGATTCGAATAGTTTAAATTAAAAAGAGACATAAACAAAATATTTTTTGAGATAATTAATTTACAGTATAAATAAAAACTTAAAGAAGCAGTAATAACATAATTCCAAAAATATATTATTTTGTTGATGAAAAATAAAATTACTATTTCATTAAGGCAAACAAAAAAGTTATAAATTATATTGTAATACATATACATAATACCCAAGTTTTCAAAAGTTGCAGGATTATGTGTGTGTATGTATATATATACACACATTTTTTACAATTAAATATAATCTTAAAAACGTTTTATTGAATACAACAAATACATTTTATTTCCCTTTTCCATCAACGTAATGCTATATAGGAGTTTTCCACTGTTCAAAGCAGCACTGAAAGTTGAGTAATCATTTTTTATTACCTCTCCAATTTTCGCTTACACTTCTTCAACAGACTGTGCATTATTTTCAATGCACTTTTAGAAACATGTAGAAATTGTATAGTGCAAGATCTGGTGAGTAAGGCAAATGCTAAGACAAAATAATATTTTGGTTCACCAAGAACTGTTTCATAGGGAGCATACTTTGCCATCTGCATTGTTTTGGTTCATGTGTTATTGCTCCATATAGATCTCATTTTTCTTCCCGTTCTTTCTCAAAACTTATTTAGTAAATGTAGTACTGCTGGTTTATCATTAGGCCTTGAGCTATCTGATAAATTTTGTAACACCATTAATATAAAAAAATATATGAAAACACAGCAAGCATGACCTTTAATTTAGATTTAATTTTTCAAGCTTTCTGCACCTTGGCAATGTCCAAGTCTTTCAGTAGATGGATTGTCATTGAGTTTCTGCATAACACTAAAAAATTCCCATTTCATCACATGCAAGAATTTTAATTAGTTCAAATTCTTATGAAGTTTTTCATGATATAAGAGCATATGTTTCCTTCTTCATTTATTGCATGCATGTCAGTTTTTTTGAACTCTGTTATGCAAAATTTTTTACTATGCAAATCCTCAGTTTATTTCATTTTTCTCGCCATCTTCTTGTCTATGTTTGCAATATCTGATGCCATTCAAGTATTTGAATGACGGTTTTTATGCAGAATTTTATTAATTTTTTTAAATGTTTTCATCAGTTATTAATATCACAGTTTAAATAGAAGGTTCTTCAATAACCTCTCAAAGATAAATTTGCACCATTTAAAAATTTTTTATTACATGACAGGAAGTATCCTTAAACACCTTTTATAAATTTAAAACATTCAGTTGGAATTTCTAGGAATTGGAAATTTATGCACTGCTAGATTTTTTAAGCTTATCATGATCACAATATTTCTATACAACAATGTCTTACTTGTATAACAAGGATGAAAAACAGACTGGATTATATAGAGAGATGTAATAATGGGCCACTTGTACAGGAAGCATCAATGTCAATTACATTATTAAACTCCTTCAAAGATTAAGAATTGTACATGTGCATTATACTAATTGTCAAATTTCATATTACATAGATTATTTGATAAATCATTTTATAAAGTTTCAAGATGATCAATCACCAAGAGATCAAATTTAGGAAGATTTTAGTAAATCATATTCTTCAGGATTATAACAAAATACAGTCAGAAATTAAGAACACTTTAAAAAATGTTCCTTTATACAGTATCAAAGGTTTTATTTTTATTTTAAATGAAAGTGAGGTTTGAAAAATATATGTATTTAATAGTGATTGTCAAAGTATAAAAGTAACTGATATTATTGTATACAGAATCCAGTGCATACATAGCTGTGCAGGTGATTCCCTGTTTGCACCTCAAGGTTAATGGGTTTAGAATACTCCTCATCGGCAAGAAGCTCATAATTTTGAACCACGATTAGATGACAAGGTGACACCTGAGCTGCTATCGTCCTCTCCTACTCCAAGGCACAGCAGAAGAAGGACTTTGAACATCACAGATTAATATGGACCCATCCCCTACCCACAGATCTCTAGCAGCCCAGTCATGAAAAATGTGGTCACCCTTTTAGTCACTCATCACAGCAAATGATGTTCCACTTTGTAGGAAGCAGTGTGAAGCTATGGCATAACTGCTTTGGGTCTGTATTTTGTATAGGGATGCATTTTAATTTTGTGTGTTTTTTATACCTATTTTTGTTTTCATATATTATTTTAAAAGCAATGCAATTCTCATTTTTGGTTAAATCTGTTATTTGATTATTAATTAAAATTTGAAAGCCCTATTTAAGATAATATCATTGCTTAGATTCCTCAATATCAGCAAAGACTTTAACTAGGATTTTATCTAAAAGGACTTAATTTTTAAAATATTTTATTCTTGTCGTTGATTGAAAAATTTTGATTCTATGCTAGAAGCATTAATTTTATTTTTAAAGGCCAGTTGCAATGCTCAGAAATCACTTCTATGATTAATATAATGAGAATTTGGTATGTTGTTTAACAATGGATATAAATAAAATTTTAAGATATCATGATTTTCTATGAGAAACTTTTAGACACACAGCTGTCTTCCATGTTATTTAATTGCTACAGAACTTAAAATGCTTACTTGATGAGACAAAAATGTCACTATCAGATGCATAAAATAATAAATTTTATTTATGTTTTTTGAGTATGTACTATTATTAAAATGAGCCAAAAAATGATTGCCCAAAATTAGAAAATAATAAAGTGGTTTTGTGGTAGAGGAAATATGTGTGTAAAATATTGAGATTATTCATATGAAATACATGTAATGACATTTAAAAATGTCATTACAACAGTGTAGACTAATGTATTCAAATTCACTGCTTGTAAAATCATAAAAAAAACATTATATCAAAATGTGTATGTTACCATAAATTCTTAGTAAATAAAATGATTAATTTAGATCTTATATTGATGGAACTCACCTATAAGAAACAAAATCTTGTTATAAATTCTGCATTGTAAAACAAGGGTATGTAATTACAGTAAAACAAAATATCAAATGTTGCAGTAAAATATCAACAATAAAACCATAACACATGATGCAGGTTAGTGCAACATTTAATTTTGTGGCTAATTACTGTGGAACTTTTGTCAACCTGAATAAGAATATAAATTTTATGAAATAATATAATTTAGATTTTTAATATTGCAAATAGAGCTTTAAACAAAAAATTTCAAATTAAATTCAGAAAGAAATTTTTCAAACAGAATTTTAAAATAACTCACTAGACTTTAAAAATAAAGAACTTTGCATAATCAAGGCTTGATAAAACTTAAATCATATTCTTAGAACTCCTCAACTCATAGAATTGAAGACAATTCATGCACATTTGTAAAATCATCGTAAAAGTGAATTAGTTTTTACACAATAAATTACAAATTTAGGTGACATTGCAATTTTTCATTTACTATACGAAAATAAAGTTCAAAGAAAAATTTTATTCACAGCTTTCAAGATATGATTTGTAATTTATCATTATAAGATAATAAAGGCATTGATTTACAGTAAATTAATAATATTCTCAAAGTAACACAAATTACTGAAGATCTATCACAGCATAAAAAAACTATAATAGAAGATCAAAATTCTTTAAAACAGATAATTCAATTTGAACACCTGATCCGAAAATTTTAATAATAAATGCATAATTATCACTGTAAATGAAAGTAACCATAAAAATTTATTTTGTACATCATCATTCTGAACAGCAACATCGATGCAATACGATCCAATAAATAGGATTAGACTTTCTTTTACTATATTTAAACTTAAATTATCTATGAGACATGAAATAAGTGTTATCAATGAGATATTAAATATTCTTGTTGCTAATTACTATGGAACTGTTGTCAATCTAAATACATAATGTAAATCTTACAATATATTATTTAGATTTTTAATATTGCAAACAGAGCTTTAAGAAAAATTATCAAAAGAATTGTAAAAGAAATTTTCTAGCTAAATTCAGAAAGAAATTTTCAAACATAATTTTAAAAAAACATAAGACTTTAAAAATAAAGATACTTATACAGACCTTAAAAATAGAAAGATATTAGGACTTTAAAAATCGAAATATAAATTATATAAATAACTCCCACTAGTAGTATGTATTGCATTTGTAAACTAATTTAGTACCGGTGCCAAGGTTATTATAAAAGAAAAAAACAACCTAAAGAAAATAAAAAACTTTGCACTGGTATATAAAGTAGTCAATCATTATGAATACCAGAAATATACAGATATAACAAATTTGTGGTTAGGATTTTTTTAGGGCGCTTTTTTTCAGTTAAGGGTGTGGGCTCTCATAAGATTTTACCAAAATTATAAAATAAATATACACATTAAATATCCTTACGAGAAGAGCGATCTGAAATAAATCCAACATCAAAGAGTTAAAAAGAATAATTTAATCGTCATCATCATCTTCATCGGGAACAAAGATATCATTCTCTTCTAAAAATGCAGCTCCTTCCTTACTGATTGTAGCACCAAGATATAATCCTGGTAAGAACATTAATAAAACCCGAAGAATACCAAATGGTATCTTCTGAGGTTTGGGTAATAAAGCACCGGTTTCTGTTGTCACACGGGATCTACTTGATATGATTATATTTTTATTATATCTTGGACTTTGAAAAATAATATTTTTGAAAAAGTTTAACATGATTGAACAAATATCTATAACCACAGACCAATATATAGTCTAGATATCACTGGCCTATGAATAAAAAAAACATCCTATATATATAAACAAAACAAAAACCTTTATTCTTAACTCTTCATATAGTGTTCGCTAGCCCACAGTGCCATGCTTACACCAACTTTTTAATTATCATTTCATTTGTGAAGCATTTCTTCATTTTCCCTTTATTAATAAAGCAAATAAATATGAATTGTGAGCATTACAGTTAATTCAAATGCTTTAATAAAAAGAATAATAAAATAAAATAGAAAGAAAAAGGCATCAAGCTTGAAAAAAATTTTAAGCTATAAACATAACATTGATAAATCATAAAATTAAAATTTTAAATTTAATGGCTAGTTTGCTTATGAAAACTTTGCGAATTAAATGCTAAATATACACTATTTCTAAATTAAATACTCTATGCAATATCTAGTTAAATAAACATGTACAAAGAGATATTATTTTCTTGAGACATTTCACTTTTAAGTAAATTTTTATTGGAGCCAATATATTGAATGTACTTTTTAGAATCCTCGCACATCTCCTTAACTATTAGAATAAGATTAACTCCGGTATTCTAAAATATTAGAATAACAGGGTATTCTGAAATATAATGTCAATAGTTGTAAGTGTAAGCAACTTCCATAGACTAAATATTACGTGACGTCAGAGATTGAAATTCGCATTCATTGTCCAATGACATTTTAGGTTTTTCCACAGTTGTGCAGTTAAATTTTCACCATATTTCATGCCAAATGGAAATTATTGGCGTTATATGTTTCTAAAGTCACCAACATTTTTGGTCATTCACCCGATCATCTATAATTTTTGAAAAGAAGCTGGTTTTAACATCTTTTTCACCATGAGGAAATAAAATATTAGTTGTTTGTTTTTATTATTGTTGTCAGTCATGTGCACGTGGTATCTTCTTTCTTAAAATGGCAAATATCCGCGAAGAACATTCTACACGTAAAGAAATAGAAATTAATTTTATTGAATTAATAAGGTGAAGAACTTAATTTGAGAGACATTGCTGGTACAAAGTATAAATTGTCTGAAGTTAAACATCGAACTTATGATAAAATATATCAGAATTGAAGATGAAATAGGAACTAGTAAGATATCCCCTCCCAATTGGCAACTTATGCGACTTTTTTTGTCACCAAGTTAGGCGCAAATGTTTTTTAACGCGAGAATTTTCCTAAAGTTCCAAAAATACGAATTTTAGAAAATTTTAAATCACATAATAGTATTAAAAAATCTAAAAAGTATTGCTGGAAAATGAATAAAAACTTTTTTGTTGGGTTTGCCTTCTTTTCTAAACAACAGGTAAAAGAGATAAGTAAATCATAATGGACTTACTTAACATGACGTCAAACTCGCATGTCGAATATGCTCGGTGATATTTTCTGTGTAATGCATCCTTTGCATAAACTGTGTTAAAATTAAATATAATAGGTTACAATTAGTTCTGGAAAAATATTTATTTCGTCGATCCACATTTCCTCCAATTCGTGCATTTTATTAATCCAAGGTCCATCAATAAATTTGATTATAATTGGTAATCCTGTGATAAATGAAATAAAAAAATTTTATTCACAATTCCCGGGTTTCCAACTGTTGGTCTAGAGCTTGAAAAAGTAAAGTATCCATCATTACTTGCTTTAATATTAGTCAAAATTATCTGTATCAAAAATAATAATAAATTTATAAAAATATATAAAAAAAAGTAAAATAAATAAAAAATTGAAAAAGTTTAAATAATAAATAAGCAAAAAGAAATTGGAAAAAAAAAAACAGCTTACGATGTTTGAACGCTGGCGACAAAAAATTGAAAAAGTTTAAATAATAAATAAGCAAAAAGAAATTGGAAAAAAAAAAACAGCTTACGATGTTTGAACGCTGGAGACAATGAAACACAAACAGCAAACAGCTGTCAAATTGCTTCCAATTGAAACTTAGGAAAAAAAACTTCGAATTGAAACGTAGAACAAAAAGTTCAAATTGAAAATAAAACGAAAACTTCAAATGACTGAAAAGAATGATGTAAAGCACGAGAAAACCAAATCTGGCAACAACAAAAAACCTGAAAAGTAACAAAAACCCAAATTGGCAATCAAAACAAAGGATGCTAGATTTGACGAGAAATCACTTGGGGAGGGAGATATCATATTTACACCTTGGAATATTTGTATTACAAATATATGTTTATCGAAGATAAGAATTTTCACTTATCCGTCATGTATATGAGTAGTTTCTTTTTAATTTTACAAAAATTATAATTGAAAAATATATTATATTCAAACTAACAGTTTTAAGCCTTGATTACTTTATCTATTTTATTTAACAAATTATTTCAAGTTTTCAGAAATTATAAGATAAATAACTTTACATGTAGTAATCTATATTTAAATGTAATCTTAAGCAGACAATATTGTAAACTTTATTTGTCTTGAATAGGAAGCAAAATTTATTTTAATTATTTGTATTCCATGTCATTAACATAATTAGAATTTTTGTTGTATTTACATCAGATTACATAGGATAAATTATATTTTTAAATCATTTTTATTGTTTGTTATGAATTAGAAACTAGCAATTCTGATATAGATCACTGCTATTTTTTTATTGTTTCTGTTCCTTTCTTCATTTTATTCTATTATATTCAATGTACTGGCGGCCCAGGTGTCGTATAATCCAGGATGCCAAATTCTGAGTTTCCTGATTTTTTGGGCGAATTTTCTGTTTTATCTGGCAATCTGGTTTTCATTACGTCATACAGATGAAGTCCAATAGGAATTATGTTAAAAATTCAATTTTGACAGCCCTAGTGCTTACGTCATCGCGACGAGATTTAGAACATTTTGTTCCATTTTAGCATTTTATTAGAAATTTTTGCGAGGAAACTTCATAAGAATTTTTATAGAGGTTTTACAATTTGCTTGATATTTTTAATACTTAAAGTTCAGGTTGTATTGCTCTTTTTCATTACTTTAAATAATCATTTTTATGTTCTGTATATATTTTTTTCAGCATTTGTCAAAATTAATTCGATTGATTATGACTTCAGTTCAAAATATCGTTTTAAAATACTAAGGTATTGATTGACGTTCAATTTCTGCGGCAGTAAGAAGATTTTAGATCAGGATGGCGAAGCTAATCGTTTTTTAGAATTTTTGCGTGAAATTGGAGTATTGAAATCAGAGTTAGTGTATTTAAAATGCGGAATTCAAATGAGAATTTCAGCTAAGAAAAGCCTCTCACATGGATATGTTTTCTACGGCAGCAAAAGTTTTGTGATTCCCAGAAGTCTATTAGGTATGTTTCTTGCAGCAAATTGAAGATTGGTCTTTTGACTTATGAAATTGTTCGTGATAGTAAAACAACTGATATTCAAAGTGAATATTCTTTTAGCAAACATGCTTTAGCAGACTGGAGGCAGTTCATAAATGAAACAGTGCTTTACTGAATTGATTAATCTTCAGAGAAGATAAGTGATATAGGTAAGATTATTAAAATTGAAGAGTCAAAATTTGGAAAGAGGAAGTATCATTATAAGGGCATCTGAAAGAAAGTCAGTGGGTAACTTTAGTTAATATTATAAACTTTATACAAATTTTAGTTAAAATAATTTTAGTTAATTATAAACTTTATTTAATATTATTAAACAGTGGATTGAGCCAGGAACAGACATTTATTCTGATTCTTGGAAGGCTTAGGATTCATTAGGAGGTGAGGACTATGAACATATGACTGTTAATCACAGTGTCACTTTCGTGGATGCAACTACAGGATGCTATACAAATACTATTGAAAGCACATGGAGACAAATTAAAAGCAAATTGCAGACACATAATCGTCAAACGGATTTTACATTTTATTTTATTTGGCATTTCATTTATTTCATAAATCCTGTAAAGAAAAGAAATTGTACCCAGTTAATGTTTTTTGGTAAATCGTTGGAAAAATTAATTGGGATGAATTTAAAGTTACTGTTTAAAATTGTGTAGACATATTTTTTCCTTAGTTTATGTATGGCGATCTTACAACTTATATTATTAAAAACAATCTATATAATTTGTATATACATTTTTTTAATTATTGTTTTTATTATTTTTTTTAAATTATTATAATTAACAGTTTAAATTGGATTATACAGCACCTGTGCCGTAATGGCATTATCATATCAGTTAAAAATATTTCACGTGTTAAATTTTTAGTTATATGCTTTTTGTCAAATTATAGTTATTTTTGTTTATTTTAATCTTTTATCTATTTTCAGAAATACATATAAAGAAATTTGAAAACTAATTTTTAAAAAGAAAACAAAATAAATGAGAGAGAAAGTTGTTCAGCTAAGCCTTGTTATCAGTCCTTGTAGGAGAATTTTGATACACTTTCTTTTCTGAATGATGTTGCGATCCCAACCAATTGATTAGTAACATACACTTGCTAGATTGAGAAATTGTAGTAAGACTTTCATTTATTGTTTTCTGTTCATTGTTCATTTATTGTAAGAATTTCTTAATTGTTTTCTCATTATTTAATATAATTTTTCCAATATTGCTTGAATGATTAAATTTATGATTTAAATTTTTAAGAAAGTTTTTGTGTTTGCAATACAATTATTATTAGTTAAGTTTATATTTTGTGCTATGAAAATCAATATTTGTCTTATTACAGAAATAAGACAAATATTGATCTTTCTTAATAAATACAAAAGAACAATCGTTTTCATACGCACAACATTATTTTCCTCATATATGCATGATGCATCTAAATAACTAAAATGTCATTATAAAGCAAAGATTTAAAACAAAATAATTTTTTATTCGTTATAATCAATATTCCCTAGTGAAAATATTGATACAATATGTATTGACAACAATGTATCATTACTATCACACGTTTATTTTCTACATTTTCATTTATGACTTTTATAAATAGATTAAAGCAAAATTTACACAAGAAATCTTAGAGTATGTCTAGATAATATTTAGGTGATAAATATAATTTATAATTCAATATATTGTGAAATTTAATTCAGTAGTTTTATTTACTTCTTGAATTTAAAAATAATGTACATGATATTTTGGTAATCACCACTTTCTTTAAATATTTTCGGGGATAAGTTAAGAAATTTTAACATAAGATGTATAAGGTGAATCAGTTAGCTCCTTAATAAGAAATGTTTGAAAAAAAAACTTTAACTTGATTAAAGAGAGTTTTATTTTTAATGTATTTTAATATACATTATTTTTTATTTTCGGATTTTGATGGTAAAATTTATGTTACATAAATTAACATATAGCCTCATGCATATAAATTTTGTTATTTCATTTATTTTCTCCACTTTCTTCAGGAAGATGTGTTGATTTTTCTTTTTGTAACTGGGTTACCTGTAAAGAACAAAGAAAAAATTGCGGTATAATATTAAAATTCAAATAAGAAACCGTCTAATTAAATGAAATGTTTAAAATAAAATAAGTTATTCAACAATAATAAATAAAGATAGGTAGTTCTATGAAATCTTTTTTCTTCTGAAAACAAATTCTCTTAGTAAATTTCCTGCATTTTCATGTACTTTTATAGAATTAGCATTTATTAAAAAACGTTCTGAAAGACCCTTTCTATGGATATTTTTGATAAGATTTCTTGCCTAATACTAGGATACGCTAAGCCACAACCCCAGTAGGTTACAATTATATCCTTATCAAAGTCAGAAATGTGCTGGTAATCATTTCTCCTTCTTACACTTGGATATCACAAAAACTTCAACAAGCAACACGATTCAAATACTTTTGAATGTGAGTATAAAAATAACCTACATAATTTCTTCATTTAACACATTTTAATAGTCACTGACTTTGGCATTTTTTAATAAATGCATTGAAAATTTAATCTTCATGCATCTTCCTGTAAATTTCAATTAATTGTAACGTGTTGCTTTCTTGGTAAAAAAATTCTAATGCCAAATAAAAAATTTTTTTTATCAAAGGTCTATACATGACTCACATTATTAACTCTATAAGATGTCTCGTTAGCACATGAGAAATATTCTAATAAAAATTTCATTAGCTATATGATCGAGTATTTAAAGAGGTTAAAAGTGTTATTACATATACGAGTGTTTCGATTTTATATTTCATATTCGATATCTTTACTTGCCTAAATATTTATGTACGGAAAGTGTACTTTTTAATTAAATTTACTTTCAGTTGTAAGTTTTGAAATTCAGGTTTTTATGGGAAAATAAAATTTTTTTAAATATAGGTTTTTATATTCTTAATATTCCAAACAATCCTACTTGAAAGGTAGCCTATAAACACATGATTCCGAATATAACTATGAATGAAAATAACAAAGCTTTTAGGAAAATATATTTATTAATATTATTAAAGATCCACATCCCGATATATAACAATAACGGCACATTACATATAATTTCACAAAACAGCCACACAAAGAAAGAAGCAACGAACAAATCCACTTCAATATCTTAAGTGATCTCAAATGTCTTTCTGGGAAATGCACTAGTTGCGCCTAGCGTCATCTACCCACTTAAACAGGGAAGGTAGCTGTAATTAAACCCACTACAAGCCTAAAATTTTCAAAGTAAATATTATTTTAAAAACATAGGGATAATTTCTTTTTCTTCTTCAACACGACAGCCCGAGGTGGGCCAAGACTTTACTCAGAACACCCTCCATGTGCTCTCCGGGTGGCGTAAGTTCTCCAATTCGTCACTTTCAGCACTTTAAAGTCTTTACACAATCAGTCCATCTAAGTTTGGGCCGACCCTAGATCTGTTTAAAATGGGCCTATAATTAAAAATTCTTGAAGTACAAGACAAGGATTCGACAGATATGGCCCGCAAATCTCAAGCGACATATTTTAATATAATTGACAATGTCAGCTTTTTTAAAAAGTTTGTAGAGCTCGAAATTGTATCAGTACCTCCAAACTCCATTCTCATTTACCGCACCAAAATTTTTCTTAGGACTTTTGGTTCAAATATTACAATTTGATTTGACTGAGTCTGTTAGAGTCGAGGTTTCGCATCCATAAGTGAGAACAGGTCTTATGATGGTTTTGTATAGCGTGATTTTTGTAGATCTTTTGATCAGTTCAGATTTTAAGAAAGTTTCCAGTCCATATAAGCAGTGATTAGCAGCAGGATAATTTAAGGAGAGAATATTAGCTGAAACTGGAACATTTTTTGGAATCACATTTGTGAAGTACATGTGAAAGCATTAGGGAGGCCTCGAAGATAGGGCAGAGCCACGGGCCTTAACACATCGGAAATGTAATGGTTGCTGTTCAAAGTACCGGTAATGCGAACAAGAGGTGATCGAGGCGAGTGTCCAATTGAACCCCATACCATCACTCCAGCAGATGGGCCAGTATGGCTATGTCTATTGCAAGCTGGCAATGCGCGTTCTCCACGATGCCTCCAAACACGGATGCGGCCATCATGGTCCTGTATACAGAACCGAGATTCATCTGTAAAGATGATGTGATGCCATTCCTGCGTCCAGGTTCGTCGCTGATCACACCATTGAAGGCGCTCCTGTCTGTGACGCAGCGTCAATGGTAGCCGAAGAGATGGTCGCCGTGCGGACAATCCATGCTGCTGCAAACGTCGTCGAACTGTTCGAGCAGAAACTTGTTGCCTTGCAAATGACTCCATTTCTCGACTCAGGGTTCATGACGTGGCTGTACGATCCCTTGTGACCATGCGGATAAGATGTCTGTCTTCTCTGCTGTTAGTGATGGGGGGTCGCTGAGATCCTGCATGACGTTCCGTATGATTGTCCTGAACCCATCGATTCCATATTCTGCTAACAGTCATGGGGTTTCGACCGACGCGAGCAGCAGTATTGCGGTACGATAAACCGGAATCCTGGTAGGCTATAATCCTTCCTCGATCAAAGTCAGACACGTGCTGATAGGCATTTTTTCTTCTTACACGAGGCATTACAACAACTTTCTTTGCCGAAAACAACGTTGAAACGGAAATTGAGTATGAGAAAACTGCTGTTAAATCTCTGGGTTTATACACATTGTAGATGTCGCTACTGTCGTCTGCTTTGTATGAATGCGCTGAAAATCTAATCATTTGCATATCACAGCAAGTTCTACCTGTCATGCAAATTTCACGTGTGTGGTGTGCCGCTTTCCTGGTGTAGCAATTTTAATGGCCAGTAGTGTATATATGTATGTATATATATATGTGTGTGTGTGTGTGTATGGTGGATGAACCACTTAATAGCTGATGTCACTATTTCAAATGCCCACTTGAGAAGGGGCTCGAGAGGCGCAACAGCTTCCCCAGTGAGCGGAGGAGATGAGAAAAAACCTAAAGATGGAAGGTTATAAAAAGACGTTCCTTTTTGATAGCAGCAAGATGACTGTTCTTGTTCCCGATAACTTTAAACTTAAACTTTAAATTTCATTCTATTAAGACGATTAATTGTAATTATCCCAAACTTGTATATATTTGTATTTGTAAATATATGTAAATTCAATATTAGGCTTTATATAAGAATTGTTAATTACTTAAAGTACGGCTTGGCCACTCCCCTCCCACAAAACTCAGAAGTGGGATTGAGATGATTACCTGGATAACAAAAATTTCATATTGATTGAAATGATTTTAGCATAGACGTTGAATTATCAATTTGGAACCGGAGAAAGACGTGGATCCTCATCGAACATCTTTGAGAGGTACGTGAAAATTTTTCATAGTACAAAATGATATTAAACGATATAAAAGAAATAAGCGTTGCATTGTGAAAAATTTTAAAGCAGATAAATTCAAAATTTTGCACATATTGATTTTTGATCATGATGGAGATAAATTAAATCGTAAAAGAATTAGAAAATTTGATGGTTTTGATTTTGATATTGAAAGTAATGAGTATCGAGACATATTAAAAAATATAAACAATGCGTTTTCGCTTGGCGAGCTAATAACTGCATCGAACATTCTAAGTATTTCTTTTCAAGGATCCAAAGCAGAGCTCGCGGAAAGAATTTTGTCTCTGTTATGTGACCTTGAATTTTTATCCAAAACATTAAAGAGGATTCGGAGACTGCTGACTCAAAAAGTGTAGTGGAAGAAGAAATAAGTAGAAATGATGTTTTCAATGCAATGCAATATTAGTAAAAACAAAAGTGCATCTGACTATTTTAAGAAGAATGAAAATGTTTGTGAAAATGATTTTTATGCACATATTGTTATTCCAAGTGTTAATATTAATTATGAAGACATCGAAAGAACTATTACTAAATTTAATGCAGAATCACATGAAAAATTAATTAATTGGATTGATCATTTTGAGGATATGTCGAAATTATTTAATTTATCAGACTTACAAAAATTTGTTATGGCAAAAAGATCGTTAGGAGGAAATGCTGTATTATTCGTTCGGACAGAACCACAAATAAATTCTTGGAAAAAATTGAGACGAGCCTTGATCGATGAATTTTCGTTTGAAATAAACTCAGCTAACTTACATGATCTTTTGCGTAAAGGGAAAATGCGTGATTATAAATCTTTTCAAAAGTATTTTTTAAAAATGAAAGAGTTGTGCAATTGCGAGGTAAAATTGAAGAATCTACCTTAAAGTAAAAATGATTTCGATAAAACGAAAACAAAATATAATTCTCATGATAAATATGATAATTTCAATATAACGAAAAAAATATAATTCTCATGATAAATATAATAATTTTGATAAAACGGAATCAAAATATGAATATAGTAATAGAGTTAATTCTAGGAATGAAAGTGTCAATAAAATAAGGTACTATGATGGGTTTGGAAAAATGAAATACAGTGATTTTGATGATCGTAAAGATACAATTTGTTTTAATTGTGGTGAAAAAAATCATATTCCTAAATTTTGTGAGCATAAAGAGAAGGGTATTTAATTTTTTTTTTGATGTAATAATTTTGGACATAAAGCTTCATTGTGTCCAGAAACTAATTCTAAACCTGAAGTAGCATCAATGAATGTGTTAATGTTAAAACAATACTGAATGATCTAATTATTAATAATTTGAATGTCAATGCATTAATAGATACTAAAAGCCAAGTAACTTTGATTCGTAAATCTGTCTTTGATAAAAAAAAAAAATTAATGTTGTAGAGTTATTTCCGTTAAATTCTAAGTGGTTTCGGTAAATGTGTTGTAAAGCCGTTTGGCTATTTTAAGGGAAATATTAAATTAGATGATTTTAAGTATGAAGAAAATATTTATGTGGTTGAAAATAATGTTCTGTCATATGATGCCATCATAGGAATGAATGTACTAATGCAGGGGGAAACCTTAATTAATGAAAACGGAATTAAGATTAAAAATAAATATCAATGTGTAAAAGAAATTAATATTTTCTCAATTCTACCTGTTGATTTAACTTTTAATGAAGTTGAACTGAACATTGAACCTAATATTCCAAAAAAATTTAAATATAAGTTGCAGCAATTAGTTTCGAGTTATATACCACATAAAACAAAATCAACTAATGTTTGATTAGATATTTTGTTAAAAAGTAATGAGCCTATATCTCATCAACCCCGTAGATTACCATTTTCAGAGAAAAAGATAGTTGAAACCCAAATAGACGAATGGTTAGAACAAGGTATAATAGAACCCAGTTCTCTGAATATTGTAGCCCAGTAATAATCGTAAAGAAAAAAGACGGAACACCTCGTTTGTGCATAGATTATCGGAGATTAAATAAAGTAATGGTAAAAGATAGATTTTCCTTCCCATTGATTGAAGATATATTAGATAGATTGCAGGAGTCGAGTGTGTTTAGTACAATTGATCTCAAGAAAGGATTTTTCCATGTAGATGTAAAGAAGGAGAGTAGAAAATACACTTCATTTGTAACTCATGAAGGCCAGTACCAGTTTCTTAAGGTTCTTTTTGGACTGTGTAATTCTCCAGCCGTGTTTCAAAGATTTATTAATACTATTTTCCGACCATTGATTAAAGATGGTGTTATTTTACCTTATATGGACGATATAATTATTTTGTTTTCCTCAACTGAAGAAGGAGTCGAACGGCTTGAAAAAGTCTTAAATCTTGCAAGCAAATATGAATTAGAAATAAATTTTAGAAAATCCCATTTTTTGAAAAAGCGCATTGAATTTTTAGGCCATGTCATGGAAGAAGAGCAAATTTTTCCATCTACTTTGAAAACCGAAGCTGTGCTTCATTTCCCTGAGCCACTTAATTTGAAACAAGTCCATAGATTTTTAGGATTAACTGGATATTTCAGGAAATTTATCCCAAAATATTCCTTTATTGCTAGGCCATTGAATGATCTTTTGAAGAAAGATAGGAAATTTAAATTTGGTGAAGAGGAAAGAAACTCTTTTAATCAAATAAGTTAATTTTAGCTCAAAAACCTGTGTTACGTATATACAACCCAAATTACGAAACTGAACTGCATTGTGACGCCAGCATAGAAGGATATGGAGCTATTTTATTACAGAAATCCCCAAATGATAAAAATTTTCATCCTATCTATTTCATGAGTAAAAAGACAACATATGCCGAAAAGAAGTATTCCTGTTACGAACTTGAAGCTCTAGCAATTATTGAAGTGTTAAAAAGATTCCGCGTTTACTTATTAGGAATTCCATTTAAAATTGTCACTGACTGTTTCGCATACGAAAAGACTATGCAAAAAAGAGATTTGTCAACTCGTGTTGCTCGTTGGGCTTTATTGCTCCAAGAATTTAATTATAGTATTGAGCATCGCTCCGGTACAAGAATGACTCATGTTGACGCACTAAGCAGATCCCCTGTAAACATATTTTGCATCTCAAGCGATAATATCATATCGAAATTAAAATCAGCCGAAGATAATGATGATGAAATAAAAACGATAAAAGAATTATTAAAAATCTCTAGTTATGAAGATTATTTTGGGAGAAACAGAATTCTTTATAAATTTGTTGATGGTAAGGAGTTAGTGGTTGTGCCAAGAAGTATGCAGACGTAAATTATTAGAAGTGCGTATGAAAAGGGACATACTGGAATCAAATATGCAGAGAAATGCATTGAGGACCATTATTTCATTCCAAATCTTAAACAGAAAGTAGAAAATGTCATATGAAACTGCGTATACTGTATTCTTGTAAATCACAAAAGAGGAAAGAAAGAAGGCTTATTACACCCATTGCGCAAAAATGACGTACCACTATACACATACCATATTGATCATTTAGGACCTTTAGAAAGCACACATAAAAATTATAAGTATGTTTTAACAATTATTGACGCTTTACTAAGTTCGTTTGGATTTTCTCTACGAAGACCACAACATCTGTTGAAGTCATTTCGAAATTAGAAACTCTAAAATCAGTCTTTGGAAATCCCTACCAAATTATTTCTGATAGAGGTACAGCTTCTAGCTCTGGTGAATTCGAAGATTATTGCTCTAAAGAGAATATTAAAAATCATTTAATAACTATTGGTCTGCCAAGAGCTAACGGACAAGTTGGGTGAATCAACCAAACTATCATATCAGTTCTTTCAAAGCTATCTTTAGAGAATCCAGCTCAGTGGTATAAATTTACGAACGAACTGCAGCAGACGATTAATTCAACATATCAACGAAGCATAGATGCCACACCTTTTGAGTTTCTTTTTGGTACGGAGATGAACATTGGAGGCATTAGTAAGCTCCAAGAAATGATTGAAAAGGAATATCAAGCTAATTTTAAAGCTCAAAGAGATGAACTCAGAAAACATGCTAAACAACACATTTTCAAGATCCAAGTAGAAAACAGGAAAACGTATAATTTAAGAAGAAAAGAACCACAATCTTATGGAGTTAACGATTTGGTCGCTATTAAGAGAACTCAGTTTGGACCCCACTTAAAACTGAAACCAAAATACAGGGTGGCGCGCGGCAGACGGATGGATTTGAAAAGGCCATTGCTCCCTTCCTAACCGTTGGCGCTGCTCGAAGAAGGTGAGGTTCGAAAGAGCGAGATCGGAAATTTGTCTCCATTTCAAAGTCAGTTCACAAGATGGAATAGTCTGTAGCGCAGCGTGTGTTTTGCGTGGAAGCATATTTTTCAAACGGCCGTTCGATTGTCCACGTGCAGCGCGCTTTCCGTTCAGAATTCCGCATCGCCCCTCGCGGTCGAGTTCCCAATCGGAACAGAATTCTTGTGTGGGTGAAAGCCTTTAGGGACACAGAAAATGTGTCCTCGATAAGGAGGGGCCCTAGGAGAACTGTCTCAACCCCGGAAAACATCGAGAAAGTTCGAGCTGCGGTTGAGCAGTCTCCTAGGCGTTCCCTTCGTAAACAGGCTGGCGCCCTTGGAATTTCAAGACGTTCCCTTTCAAGACGTCAGAGAACACCTTCATTTACACCCCTATAAGATGGTTGTTGCCCAAGATTTAAAACCAATGGATTATGAAGAACATCAACGCAGTAGCGAAAACATGCTTGCTGCATTGCCTCCAGACTCTGTTGTTTTCTTCTCTGACGAGGCACATTTTCACCTCAGCGGTTGTGTAAATAAACAGAACATGCGCTACTGGAGTGGGACAAACCCTAGGGAGCTCCACCAGAGGCCCCTACACTCTGACACAGTCACAGTTTAGTGTGCTTTGTCGAGGGTGGGGATCATCGGGCCCCACTTTTTTGAAGAAAATGATCGAGCGGCAACTGTGACTTTTGTATGTTACCTCAATATTAACCAGACATTTTTCTTGCCTGAACTGGAGCAGATGAACCTGGATGACATCTGGTTTCAGCAGGATGGGGCCACGGCCCATACGGCAAGAGTTTGTATGGATGTTTTGCGTGACCGATTCCCTGGGCACCTCATCTCCAAGCGAGGTGATTTACACTGGCCAGCACGGTCTCCAGATTTGGCCCCCTGTGATTTTTTCTTGTGGGGCTACCTAAAATTCCTCGTCTACAACGACCGTCCTAGGACCCTGGAAGCCCTAAAAGGCAACATTCAGGCCAGCATCCAACAGATTCCTGTAGAAATGCTGGAAAGAGTCCATGAAAATTTCAGGAAAAGGCTTAGGCAATGTGTGGAGTGTGAGGGCCGCCATTTGGGCGATATTTTATTCAAAACTATCTAAACTCTAATTTCCCTTATCAGTGTATAAGAACAAAATTAAAAATATCGTAGTTCTTTAATATTTTGTGTTTTATTGACTTTTGATATTCATCCGTTTGCCGTGCGCCGTATTTAGGACCGTACAGAGTTACTAAAGTTAAAGGAGGAAACACCTATGATGTAATCAAAGAAGGAAGTCATGAAGGACCTAAAGGTACCACGACTTGTGCTGAATATCTAAAACCCTGGTATAGTATGCCGAAAGACGAGGATGTTATGCAAGTTAGAGTTAAATTAAAGTCGAATTATGCTGAAGGATAGTCTGAAGTCGAACTGACTAAAATGAAGCTAAAAGATAAACTGACTCATTTTTTTTATTTCAGATCTAAGAAGATAAGCAGCTGAATATAAGATTTGTTTCTTTTCAGAAAATTATTCTGTTCTGCTTGTTTTTTTCCCTGTTTTGTTATTTTTCTTTTTTATATATTTGCAGCGTCATCTGTAGGGCCAGCTGATTTCAGGACGCCCGAACTGTGGTGGATGAACCATTTAATAGCCGACGTTACTATTTCAAGTCCCCACTTGAGAAGGGGCTCGAGAGGCCCAACAGCTTCTCGTGAGCGGAGGAAAAAAAGCCTAAAGACGGAAGCCACACACATACACACACACACACACACACACACACACACACACACACACACACACACACACACACACACACACACACACACACACACACACACACACACACACACACACACACACACACACACACACACACACACACACTATATATATATATATATATATATATATATATATATATATATATATATATATATATATATATATATATATATATATATATATATATATATATATACTTATTTCGAAATTAGAAACTCTAAAATCAGTCTTTGGAAATCCCTACCAAATTATTTCTACAAAATCAAAGTATCACTACAAAACTAGATCCTATAAATAATAAATTTGGTTACATGTCTAGCATTTGTTTGCTGAAATCTTTATTAGCTAACAAATATGAGATTATTCTTAAAATAATAATTAAAAAAAAGTCTTACTGCAATTAACTTCATCAATACCATCATCGCAATCCGGAAATCCATCACATTCTTCTTCTTCATAAATGCACAATCCGTTTGTGCACCTAAATTTATTGTCCGCACAGTTTTCAAGAAAGCAGTCAACCTCGTCTAATCCATTATCACAGTCGTTAAGGCCATCGCATACAAACCTGTGGTCAATGCATTCCTTTTCACTGCACTTGAAGACAGAATTGAGCAAATCTCGACATTCTATAAAGAATGAAATATCCTTATAAAATAATTATGAGCTGTTAATAGTCATGGGATGACATTAAATTATGTGTTGTTGTTGTCGTATGACAAGGACAAAAAGTACAAGTACATTGCGACCACACCCCGTTTTAAAGTGCACCAACCACCGTTAATGGATCTTTGGATAAGCCGGGATTTGAACTCACTACCTTTCGATAATGAGAACGACGCTCTAACCAACCAGACCACCGCGGTACGCTTATAATATAGTGAATATTATATTTGTATATCTGCGAACTATTTAGTTATGTTTCGTACGCATAAAAAATAATTTTTGATTATATTGCACAACATGACTGCAATTGTATGTATTTACTTGATCGTGTTGTTGTTGCTGTCGTGTGACCAGGCAAAAATAAAGAAAAAGAAAAGGTAAAAAAGACAAGTCCTATGGGACCAAAGGCATGGAGCACTGCCCTGGTCACATCTTCAGCTTTTTCCGTATAAAGGGTGTCAGTTGGGGTCGATGTTGAAGAGAGTCGAGTCAACGTAGATACAGTTGAAGAGATGCTTCGGATCCAGTGGAACTCTTGTGCAGTGCCTGCATTCTGCGAACGTTCTAGATCCGTCGGGCATGATTTTCATACCCCCATGTGCCCAGTCCGCATTCTGCTGTGATGGTAGAGGTGATACCACGGCCAGAATTAAGCTCCGGTAGGCACCATTTTTCCTTAGTCTCCTTTGCATCGAAGCCAGTGGCTGTCGTGGTAAGGAGATTGATATTCCTAGCCTCCTTGGCTAGGGAGATCACCTGCTCATTTCCCTCGATGTTAACATCTGGAGGGAAACATTGGATGGTGCAGGTTTTCTCCCTTGCAACTATGGTGGACAGAAGCGCATTGATGTCTTGGGCAAGTCTCATTTTACCTCCTTTAATGGCCTACAGAGCAGACTTACAGTCAAAGAATATGTTGATGCAATTCGAGGGGACTGACTGTGTGAATTAAAGGGTAAAAGCTGCCTTTATGACAATCAGCTCACTGGTAAAGTTGGAGACAATTTTTCCAGCTGCAACCCGATGTTTGCGGAATGTTTGGTCTGGAAGGATAAGGAAAATGCCAGAGCCTCCCCTGTCACATTCTGAGTTGGAAGAGCCGACAATGCAAGCGGTGACAAGGTCTGGTTTAGAAAGCTTGGTAATAGTTTCCATACCTTATCTCCGAATGGTTTCTTCTGGTTCGCTTTTTGAACAGGTCTAAATTAATCTTAACGGTAGATGGTGGTTTGACAGCAAAAGGTGGCTCTTCGATAATGTCAAGGCATGTGCGGTTCAGAGCGATGCTGTTTCTGATGTCTTTAAATTAAGTGTTATCATAAAGTTATGCAATAACCATGGAAATTTCAAATCATCTAAAGGAAGTTAGAGACATTTAATTTAAATATACTGTTAAAACACTAAATTAAATTTGTGCCGTGAATTTATCACGCGAAATATTAGCAAACAAATATTTATTATCTTCTATGACTGCACAGAATACAGCATTAAACTTACAAGAAGATTTTATAAACGAAAACACACAACAACATTCTCAACAGGCCAGTTCTACATCCTTCTTTTTGTAGAATCCAGCCGAAAAGCCCGAATTTCTTTCTAAACCAGGTTTCGCTGTCTCAGCAGCGCCATCTCGCATTGTCGATATTGTTACGATACTATCATTCAAAAATTGAATCCAAAATGATGTGGAGGGAATTTCTGAGCAATATTATATTACATATTCATTAATTTAACATTATAAGCATTTCAGTAACTGCCTATTGGTCCTACTGAGTTTAGCAGAGATGGCAGTTGCATGTTTGAATCTCTGGCTTTCAGGTGACCACTTTGTGATTTCGAATATTTGTAGTTATTTGGAATTTATTTTAAATAGTAGATCATAATTGAATTACCTATCATGCCTACAAAAGGATCATAGAATGATAAACATATCTTTAAAATTAAAGAAAATATAATGTAATTTTTATATTTTAGAGTTAAAATAACGAGAAGCGTGTAGCAGAATTGTAGGACAAAAATGTAATTTATACTATATACTACATACTGTATAGTATACATACATATACTATTTACTTCATACTGTATAGAGGTCACAAATGAGAAATATATGGATTTTTGTTATACGTATTTTATGTATCACATGCACATTACTCGAAACATATTCATGATTCTAAAGTAAATTTCTAATTACTTATTCTACATTAACTATTGCTTTTTAAAATAAATTTAATACACTTTACGAATAATTTAATCCTAAGTCTTAAATTTGTATATTAATTAAAGTTATGTTTTGAGAAACCGGAAATTCCTTAAGCATAATTGATTGGATTTTAACTTTTTTCATCAAACAAAAAAGAATATACGTTTTATCAATTTAATTTACTTGTATTGATTCAATAATTTTAAAAGATAATGTAAATATTTTGACAAACCACAAATATAATTACAGAAGTGATTACAATAATTTCTTAATGAATAGCATTCAATTTTAAGATACTATCTGGTAATTTTCAAATCATTTCTTAGATAAATTATCATTATAATACAATGGTCCTATAAGTATATTTCAAGAAAATACCATAAATTTTAAAACTTGTTTCATAAATTCATGTTTTTAAGTAGATAAAACAAAAAATCGATAATAATAAATAACGAAATATTACACTAATAATTACAAACAATAATAAATAACAAAATTATTCATTTCAATAAATTTTTGTTCAAAGTATTCATATTATTTAAAGTAACAAAGATGAAGTTCTCCTTTATTTTCTAAAATTTATTGTTAGAATTGTCGGTTTAAATTAAAATAAAGTAAGCAGCGTATATTTATATAATTTTAACAAGTAAATTATGAAACTCAAAACATTTGATAATAATGTATAAAATTTCATTCTATCACGAAAGTGCTTAGTGCAGTTTCATTGTTTGAAAAGTTTACAACCTCTTGATTGGCTGAAGTAGATATATTAAGAATCTTTGGAATATAAATATTAAAAGTTAATCCAGAATTCCATTTGTGATCAACACAATGTTTCTTAAAACTCAAATACATCTATTTCTTCATGTAAAATGTAATTCACTTCAAGATAAAAGTTTTAAAATCATAAAATATATATATATAATCATGATTTTAAAAATAAATTTCATATTCGATTATCATTTTAAATTCAGATTAAATGTGCAAGTAATGACATAACATTTTTGACAAAATTATACCTTATAATAATGGTTGCCTATTTACATAATTAAATAAAAATCTAAAACATAATAATATATCCTTACAAGGTAATTACTTTGAATGACATTTACAAAGTATATATTAATGTGATTAAATAAAGAGTAATATTCATTAAATTTTCATTAAACAGAATATTCAAAGAGCAAAGTGATTTTTTATTTAAAATTTGAATTTTAAAAGAATTTTACGATGATTGGTAATTTTAATGAAATAATTTTAACAAATATTAGTATTATAAGAATTTCAATGAAATAAGTATTTTAGCATTTTATAGATGGTTTAAAATATAACATTTTAACTGATTTTTTCATTGCGAAATTTTTTAATAATGTTTGAAGAAACAATACCTTTCTCTTAAAATTTGGATTGTTAAATTGAACAAAAAAAAAAAAAAACTGCAAGTATTTATGCAGAAATTAAATATTGAGTATATTACTAATTCATATTGAACTTTGGATTTGCACTTTTTTTAAAAAAAAAAAAAAGAAAGCCACCAAATATAATGAGAAATATTAAGAAACGGAGAAATATATGAGGAAATAATATTCTTATGGTAGATTATCAAAGTATTTTAAAATACATAAGTATTTTTATTTCAATTATTAGCATATTCAATTTTTATAAGTTGCTTTTATATTTTTAATCTATTTTTTTATTCAATTAAATATTTAAAATTTTCTTACCAGTGTATGAATGTGTCTCTCCGGGGAAAAAAAGCGTAAGAAAAATAAATGAAAAAGCTGTTAGCATCTTCACTAAAAAAGAGATGAAATGTAAGCAATTGATGTCAAAACACAGGATAATGAATTATTAATGTTTCTCACAGGAAACTTACGTCTGGCTAGCTCAGCCCAGGAAAGGTGACTCAAGAAAATTTCCTCATTGGTCTTTTTTTTCTTTTTCTTTTACTGCAATATATTCTATGCATTAGAAAGATTGCAATTTCTTTAAAATGTATAAAAAGACTTCGGTTAAAAAAGATTTCTGTGGTAAGCATGAACAATATTCCTAGATTTAAGCTCTACAATTCTATTGTGGTTTTTTGTAATTTTTTTTATTCATAGTCAGTAAAGAAATGGATTTGATGAAAAAATATTGAATGCGCAGTAAATATAACTAAAATGTTTAAAAAAATATCTTCTATTTCTGCTTATAATATTTATTGACATTATCTATGAAAATTGTCACAAGTGTTTTTATCATAATTTTTTTTAGATTTTGAATATTTTGTGAAATAATGTGTGTGTTGAAACTAAAATTAAAAAATATTTGAAAAAAATTTCAGTTTTTGAAAAAAATTCTTTTTTTGTGTAAGTTATTTTTATAGTTCTTAAATTGAGTCATATTAAGAAAGTATCATTCAAAAAATAAGTAAATATTATTTGAAAAGACTATTTTTTTAAGAAATAGTTTTTTTGAATGATATTTAGATATTTTATATTTTATGCATTGTAATATTTTATATTATATAAATATTAGATATTCAGATATTTGAATGATATATTAAGTAAATATTATTCGAAAAGTCTATTTTTTTAAATAGTGTTTTTGAATGATATTAACTAATTTTTATTTTTCATGCTTGGATTTCAACATTTTTCTTTTCATTAAGAAGAGATTAATTTGGCTTTTTTCTGCAAAAAAATGAATAAAATCAAAAGAGCAAAAGATAAAATAGTAAATTAAAAATGTTAATGGAAGCACATCGTTATTTAAGTTTTAAAATCAGATAAATTATTATAATTTGTTGAGAACAAGAATCAAATTTTTAATAAAATTTTAACGGTAAAATATTGTTTGAAATTTTAGCGGTAATTATCGTTCGAAGAAGGACATGATACAATTTGAAAATAAAAAAAATTGATCCCCTTAAAAGAAATTAGATGAATACTGTCAATAATGAGAGCATTGTGCAAGCAGTCAGCACTTCTCCGAGTCAGTTTCGAAAGAATTATGAGGACATTTAAGATTCTGCACAGCGATAGAGTTCCTCTTATCTCTTGAGTGGCGCTAATTGATTTGTATGATTGGTTTTAGCGAGTGACGTGCTCACTGGAAATCTGAGAACTTCCAGAAGTTGCAGAGTTCCTGCCAAGTTTCTTCCGAAGTTGTTCCATTTGGTCCTCTTCAAAAACGATGGCTTTCTGTTTCGTTGTGTACGGATGTGGGAGACGCTGGAGGCGGAGTTTAAGAGATCATGAAAGTGTGTGGGAGCGAAAGGAACGTGGTTCTTGAAAAACGCCACGAGTGGTAGCGGAGGTGCCGTTTCCAGGCAGGGGAAAGTTCTGGTATTTCAAATGATGTAAAAAGGAACCATTTAAAATTATGTTTGTGTCTGTAGTTAATGTTATGTGTTTTTTTTTGTGTAAAATAAATGTGTAGTAAAAACCCAAGATCTTTCGTATTACTGAACGATCCTGGAAACGACAGGTTCGTGGAAACAATCACATTGGCGCAGTCGGCAGGATGTGTTCCGGATTGATACGAAATGATGGGATGCTAATGATGGAAAAGTATCTACAAAGTCGTGAGTCTGTATATTTTGATTGCTTCTCATTCCATTAAGAGCCAATTTTTGTTTTAATTATGTATGGTTTATGGGAACTTTTGTTTTAGAATTTTCTTAAATTTCTTTGTAGGGTTTTGTTTAAGAAGTAAATATAATTAATAAAAACTGTTTAAATGTTTGAAATATCAAGATAAAAATAAATATGCATAATGTTTAATTTAATTGAGAAAATATATAAGTTTCGATATTGGTTTCGAAATATTATTGGTTATTGATATTTGTTCATAATGATTCAGAAAAGTTTTTTTCCCTCTAACTGGTGATATTATTAAAAATATATATAAATAATTTTGATTTATTAAGGAAAAATATTTTTGGAATAATCTGTTTATTAAAACAAATTTATAATAATGATGTTGTTGATAATAATAATGATGTTGTTGTTGCTAATTGTCAATTTCTTGAGTTATGTGCATTAATTTAAAAGATGCTGTATTATTGAATAGTAAATTGTTGAAACGTATGTTTGGTTTAATATGATATAATAGGATATAAATCTTTTTGTTTAGAATTTTCATTATCATTTTGTTGTTTATTATGTAAATGATATAAGTTTATGGAATAAGAAACTATTTCAAGAAAGTTTAAATGCTTCTAAAATGTTTATTGTTTTGCATTATCAAATAACGTGTTCAGAACTATTCAGTATTATAAGGTATATTAATTATTTACTATGATTGTATTTAATATTTATGTAAAGTAACCTAGATTTTAAATTTTGATTCAAAACCGAAAGTGTGAAACATTTTGAAGAGGGGAAGTTTTGAATTATTTTATATTTCGAAAGTAATTGTGCTTGCAACTATTGAATAGATTTTTGGTTATTTCGATAGCTCTGCTTCATATTATTTTAAAGTAAAATAGTATATACAAATAGTGATGAACATAAATACATGTTACTAAAAAAATATTTAATTTTTTTTATTGACTTAAGTTGTTATGCTTAATGATCTGCTGCGATAAGGATTTATTTAATTTGAAATGCTTAAACTGGTATTATGATTCGTATATGCAATTTTTTTAGCTTAATTTAAATTGTTTTCATTCATTAATGTGTATTATATATAATTGAAGTTTTATATATATTAAGTGTATTACAGTGTGTTGAATTGAAAATCGAAACTATAAATTTTTAAATTAAGTATTAAAATAAACTATTTAATTTTTTTGTGCACTAAGTAAACGAAAGTGTTTTATTGATAAAACAAAAGAAAGATGATTTGTAGGATTTTAAATGTTTTATTTTGAATAATTGATAATTAAACGTTTGGTAATTTGCGATAACATTAGTTGTTAAAATGGCTTTCGCATTCTTGGGTTAAGCTCGGAAGGAGGATCTGTTAATATTGGCTAATGAGTTAGGAGAACAGATTCCTCCGGACGCAAAAATAATAGATTTAAAAAATGTGATTACACAATCTAAACATTTTGAAGAGTCATTTGTTCGAGAATTAATAAATACAATAATTTCCGATCGGATAGAGAGAGAAAGCCAAAGAAAGGCAACGTGAATTAGAACGAGAACGAGAAGAAAGGCAACGCGAATTAGAACGAGAAGAAAGGCAACGTGAGCATGAAATTAAAATGCGTGAATTAGAATTAAAAGAAAGGGAAGATGAGAGCAATTCAGGAAGCACTGTCGAATATGGGCGAGATAAATTAGGAAACGCATTTCTAGGTTATTTAAATATAATGAAAGGGGTAATTTTAGATCCCCCGGAACGAGCCGAAGAATGGCCCTTCTTTTTCCATCATGCCGAAAGGATGTTCAAGCTTTATGAAGTACCCGAGCAGTATGAAGGGAAAATTATTTTACAGTGTTTAAAGGGTCGTGCTAAAGGAATAAATGCTATGTTGTCTGAAGAAGATTTAGATCAGTATGACAAAATCAAAAATTTCATTTTAAGGGAACATAGAATAACCCCCTTACAAAAGAAGAATTTTGATTCTTGTTATAAATTACACAATGAAAGTTATGCTCAGTATGCGTCCCGGGTGGAAGCTGCATTAGAACTGTATTTAAAATCAAGAGATGTAGAAACATTTGCTAAACTTAAAGAGCTTATTGTAGCTGATAAAATAAAAGAAACTTTACCTACTCATGTAAGGTCCCAAATATTTTTGAAAGAGACTGAAAATTGGCTTCCAGTCCCTGAATTGGTGAGGGAAATTGATAATTTCTTAGTTTCGATACCAAAAGGTTTCACAAATAATCCCCACAACTATACCAAATTTATTCCTGGCCCACATGGGACAAAACAGAACGAAACTGTAAGGAAACCTTTTTCAGCTGAAGTTAGAAATAAAAGTTTTTTTGAGAGGAAAGAATATTGTAATTATCAAAAGAACCCAGATCCACGACCACAGAATCGTTTCGGAAATAACACGGCGAGTGGCTCTCCAGATAAAAAGGTATTAAAGTGTTACAAATGTCAAGAAGAGGGTCATTTGAAGAAATTTTGCCCACAAATGAATACAGTATCTCAAGTTTCTAATAGAAGTGAAACTGAAGTAAGCAAGAAAGGGTTAAATGAACTTTGCATTAAAATAGGTAATGCAAGTTTCGATTGGGAAATTCCAATCAGCGAAAGGGATGGTGAGCTTTTACGAGTTGATTTAAATATAGGAGATAATAAGTTTCAAGGAATCATTGATAGTGGTGCGGAAATTACAGTACTGCGGAAGTCAGTGGTGCCAGAAGAAATGTTGCAGTCAAGTGGGAAAATTTACTTGAGGCCTGCAATTGGATCTCCGGTTGAAGGAAAGCTTGTTTCTGTTCCAATTAGTCTTTGGTCAGCAGATGATGATATCAGGCCGTATATCATGGTGCATGCTGCGGTTGTTGAAGGATTGCATGAACAAGCTTTGATCACTCCTAGAGTTTTCAGTTTGTTGAAAGAACAAAGAAGAAAATATCTCGGAGAGGAAATAAAAAATATCCACGGGAAAGAAATAGTTTCGAATACTTTCAATGTGGAGGGAAGGAAAATAGAAGCTCACAAGGAAATAGAAGCAAATCAAGGAACACTTGATTTAGAAAATTCTGAAGTAGAGGTTTCGACTACTCCAGTGGAAAATAGCTTGTTAAATGAAGAAATAATCGCTATTAAGGATGAAGAAAATAATACTCCAATTTCGCAAGCAAAGATATTAAGAAATGAACAGTTGTCCTGCGCTACATTAAATCGGTGTTTTGAAGATGCCAGACAGCGTAAGAACAATTACTGGCTGGAATCAGATTTACTGTACCACACAGGCAATGTGGCAGGACAGAAATATGTACAGCTTGTAGTTCCTGATTGCAGGAGAAAAGAAATTTTAAAATTGGCTCATGAAACACCAACAGGAGGACATCTTGCCTCTAGAAAAACCAAGGAAAGAATTGCGATGTCTTTTTGGTGGGAAGGTATGCCAAAAGATGTCAAACGTTGGTGTGAATCTTGCCACGATTGTCAATTGCGGAGGAAAACCAAACTGAAAGACAGAGGACCTATAGAAGCTGTTGGTAGACCAGAACTACCCTTTCAAGTAGTGAACGCTGACATTTTAGGGCCTATTGAACCTAAATCTTCTAGGGGACATCAGTATGTATTGTGTGTTATGGATCAGCACAGTCGGTGGCCAGAAGCAATTCCTATTAAATCTTTGACTGCAAAAGCGACGTGCGATGCTTTTATGGAAATTTTTATGAGGACTGGCATTCCTCGAATCATTGCTATGGACAATGGAACAAATTTTGCTGCCAAGTTAACGCAAGAATTTCTTAAAAGATTAGGGACTGTACCAAAATTCTCTACACCAGGTTACCCACAGAGTAACGGATTAATAGAAAGATGGATTGGCACAATGAAGTCAATGTTACATCATGCTATAAGGTCGCAAGGTAGAGGATGGGACAAACAGCTGCCTTTTCTCTTATGGGCATATCGTGAAGTGCCAAACGCTACTACTGGGGTCTCACCATATCTACTAGTTCATGGACGCCCCCCAGTTGGACCTTTAGCAATTTTAAAATCTACATGGGAAGATGAAGTTGTTTTACCTCAAGGTATTGGTGAATCAATCACTGATTATCTTCAGAAGGTTCGAAGTAGGTTGCAGGAAGCTGTGGAATACGCTGATGAGCATACTAAAAATCAACAGGAGAAATATGTACATTATCATAATTTGAGATCCAAATCAAAAGAATTATCTATTGGAGATGAGGTTATTGTGTTGATTCCAGACTCTACAAACAAACTTTGTTCTAGGTGGAAAGGTCCAGGAGAAATTGTAGAACAAAAATCACCACATTCTTATGCAGTTAAGCTACCGGATGGAAGCATCCGTCATCTGCATCAGAATAAGCTAAGGAAATATATCCAACCGATGAATACGGTGGGTATAATATATGAAGCTGATGAAGATTTTGGGGAAGTTAAACCTGTACCTCTAGGAGGCCTTGGAGAAATAAAGGACTGTTGGAAACAGCTAGAAGAAAAGACAGAATTGTCAAATCTATCTCCGAAGCAAAAGACTCAGCTTTTAACAATTCTCAAAGACTACAGAGTCGTTTTCAATGGTGAATTAAAACGAGCTAAAGTACAACCGCATAAAATAACATTAAAAACTGGAATCGAAAGGAAACAGCCTCATATTTACCGAATACCGGAATCACTAAAACCTCAGGTGGAAAATCAAATAAAGGAACTATTAAACAAGGATTTAATAGAACCATCTTCTGCAGAAATTGTTTATCCTCTTGTATGTGTCGCAAAGAAAGACGGAACGATTCGACTATGTGTCGATTATCGGGGACTAAATTCTGAATCTAAAATAGCTCCATTTCCAATGCAAAATTCAGAAGAATTACGATTCAAAGCTGGTGCGGCAAAGTATCTATCAACTTTAGACATCCTTAAAGGTTATTGGGAAATTCCATTGGATCAAGATAGTCGAGAATTAACGAGTTTCGTTTCACCTAAGGGACAGTATCAGTGGAAAGTAATGCCATTTGGACTTGCAGGTGCTCCAGCTACTTTTCAGAAAACTATGAATCAGATCCTAAGACCTCATAATGATTTTGTTGAAAGTTTCCTGGATGATATCATAATTTATTCATCTAGTTGGGAAGAACATTTGAACCATCTAAGAACGGTTTTGAAAACATTAAAGCAGTGCAATTTTAGCGCAAATTTAGCAAAATGCACATTTGCTAGATCAAAGGTAAAATACTTAGGTCATATAGTTGGATCAGGAGAGCATGGGCCCGATCCGGATAAAATTGCAGCTATCAAAAACTTAAAATCGCCAAGAACAAAGAAAGCCTTAAGATCAATATTAGGACTGTTTAACTATTATAGGGAATATGTGCCTCATTATGCAAACATTGCTAAGCCATTAACAGATCTGACCAGAAAATCTGTACCAAATGATATCCCTTGGTCTGAAGAGACAGAAAGGGCTTTCATCTCATTGAAAGATAGTTTATGTGCTGTCACTTCATTGTCAACCCCTGATCTAAATAATCAATTTGAACTCCACACAGATGCTTCGGTTACTGGCATTGGAGCATGTTTAATGCAGAGAGACACAGATGGAAATCCTAAGCCTATAACCTTCGCCAGTCAGAAATTAACTCCAGCGCAGACTAAGTGGAGTACCATTGAGAGAGAAGCATATGCTGTGATATGGGCACTTGGTAAGTTTGAAGCATGGACTTACGGAACTTCCATAAATTTATTCACAGATCACAATCCTCTGAAATACCTTACGGAAAGCATCCCGAAGAATGCCAGATTACAGAGATGGTCACTGGCTCTCTCTCGCTATCAGGTCACAATAGCTCATAAGCCCGGTAATAATAATGTTATCGCAGATGCCTTATCAAGGGTTTATGAGGATGATTAATTTTTTTTTATTTCTTTTATTATAAATCTAGCATAAGAAATAGTAAAATATTTCTGACATATTATAATATTCATATTTAACTTTATATAAGATATTGTAGTTATTTCGATTTGTTTTGGTTGTTAATTTTCATAAGGTTGTGTGAAAAATATTTGCATAGTTATTTTTTTTTTAATGTTAATATTGATTCTTATTTTCTTACATTATAATATTGTGTTGTAATCAATATAATAGATATAGCAGTAGTATAGGCTGTTTTCCTTTAAAGATAATATGAAAGAAATGTGTAAGCTGTAGCATGTCAGCAAATAGATTAATCGTTAAGTTACATTTAGAATTTTGGTATTGTTGGCTCTTGGTGGAATGGTGATGAAAGGTAAAAGAAACATTCTAGGATTCTTCGTAGTTTCCATTCGCGGGACAAGGTCCAGCAATGGAAACTGGAGGGAAGGTGTCAATAATGAGAGCATTGTGCAAGCAGTCAGCACTTCTCCGAGTCAGTTTCGAAAGAATTATGAGGACATTTAAGATTCTGCACAGCGATAGAGTTCCTCTTATCTCTTGAGTGGCGCTAATTGATTTGTATGATTGGTTTTAGCGAGTGACGTGCTCACTGGAAATCTGAGAACTTCCAGAAGTTGCAGAGTTCCTGCCAAGTTTCTTCCGAAGTTGTTCCATTTGGTCCTCTTCAAAAACGATGGCTTTCTGTTTCGTTGTGTACGGATGTGGGAGACGCTGGAGGCGGAGTTTAAGAGATCATGAAAGTGTGTGGGAGCGAAAGGAACGTGGTTCTTGAAAAACGCCACGAGTGGTAGCGGAGGTGCCGTTTCCAGGCAGGGGAAAGTTCTGGTATTTCAAATGATGTAAAAAGGAACCATTTAAAATTATGTTTGTGTCTGTAGTTAATGTTATGTGTTTTTTTTGTGTAAAATAAATGTGTAGTAAAAACCCAAGATCTTTCGTATTACTGAACGATCCTGGAAACGACAGGTTCGTGGAAACAATCACAAATACGGAGATCAAATTGTCTCGAAAAAGAGATAAGTTAGTAAAAGTGGGATTGTAAAACTTATTTCAAGACTTATTGAATCCTATTAGGATTTTGTAAGTGATTATTGAATCCTATTAGGATATTAGTTTGTATTACAAGAAATTTTAAAACAAAAATTTAAATGGCATAAAAATTACAGGTTAAATATTATAAAAAGTAATATAACAAATATCAAGAAAATATCATGGAATCCATGGTTCATTCAAAGAATAAAGCATATGATCAAATTAAAATTTAAGTTTTCAATTAACAAAAACGTGGCCTAATGTAACAGTTAAGGACCATTGTGTCGTATAAAATTCAGTTCATCATCGTTCATGAAGTGCCAGCCAAGGCCTTCTGAACAAGTTTCTTCCAAGCCACCTCTGCTGGCAGCCAAACTCCTATAATTTCTAGCCCCAAGGACCCTACAGTCTTCCTCGACTGCATCCACCCATTCCTCGGTTCTTTCTCTTCTCCTTGTGCTGATGCGTTTTGCTGAGAAAATTTCGTTGAGGATTTTATTGTCTCTCATTCCGATAACATGCCCAATCCAATAGGCGGCCAATTTTAATGTGATGTACAACGTCTGGCTCTTTATACAATCGGTAGATTTCTGTGTTGTTTCTTCTGCGCCAGACACTGTCTTCTTTTGTATCTCTGAAGACACTTGTTAAGATCCTGACTCCAACAGGCCCAACAGCCTCCCCTCTTTTACTGTCGAAGTCCAAGTCACCAAAGAATAGGTCAAAACAGGACGGATAAGAATTTTATAGATCAGTAACATTATTGTTCGTGATTATAAGTTTGTTTTTCAATAAATGTTTTAGGCCATAAAAGGCTTTGTTAGCTGTAGCTAAACCTCTTCTTAATTCTGGGTGAATGTCATTATTTTTTTCATTAAACATTGAACCGAGATAAATAAATTCAGCGACTGTTTAAAATTTATAATCCCCAATGAGAAGAGGCGTTTAGGTATATTGGGTATAAAATTCAGTTAGTTTAACGAATAATTGTGAATTATTTAAAAAAATTTCCAGACTTAGAGATAGCTTCATTTGAAGAAGTTTTGAGAGATAAATTTAAAAATTTTACGAAGTAAAATATTGACTTTATGAAAAACTGGACCCAACGATGTGTTCTTAGTGAAAGCAAAAATATATATACTATGATAAATCCCAATACAAAGTCTCTTAATTCTGAATCAGAAATAAGATAAATATTTCTCGAATAGTTGAATAGTTTATTTTGGAATCGAAATCTTAAAAGGATTTATATATCTAATGATACCTGAAACGGAATAAAGAAATCAACAGAGACTCACATTCGAAAGTAAAGTGGTAAAATAAAGAAATTTTTTTTAAATTTTAGCTTTTAACAATTTCTTAAGAATTCTAATTTTATTTAAAGCTAAGAATTTTGATTTTCTGATTTCACATCGTATGTTTTCCATTGACGTTTCATTAATTTACACATTTTAAAATTTTTTTAATCAAATTATTGCATAAAACAGTTTTATTATTTCGTTCATTAAGACATTTTCTTATTAAAATTTATCGTAAATAATCATACGGCAGGTTTTATTGCAAAATACATCTAAGTTTCTTAAACTCTCCAAAACATTTATGTATTATTTTGTGAAGGAAATTTATGAAAATTAATTCAGTTCTAAGAAACATATAAAAAGCAAAATTTTATCAATCGATGCTGTTTTGATGGCTATAAAATGAATTATCAAAATTTGATCGATTCTTAGATAATCAAAAACAATAAAGTTGAGTGATATTCTTTATTTTTACAGTAACAGAACAATTTAACCGATAAAAGAAAGTGAAATCAATTTCCCATTGCAGAATAAAAGTAAATATTTAAATAGTTTTGAGAAATAATGTACATAAAAATTACAGAAATTTAAATAATTAAAAAAAATTTATAATTTGCGTGCATTTTAATAATGTATGCCTCCAAATAAAGTTCTTTATAATTTATAGAGTTATCATTTATCATGAATGTATCAGGAAAATAGAATAAATAGAAATTTGTTATATAAAAGAATGGAAAAGAAAAATTCTTACTGACTTTCAATAAATTCGCTTCATTATTTAATTATACAGAGTCATTCGATTGAATTAACATATAAGGCAGTTGTATCGAATTTCATAGGTACGTTCAACAAAGTGTATTTGAAATAAAACCGAAGTTGCGTTTTTAAACGAGATTTGCACCTGCATTTGATTGAATTACTTCACATGATTGTCTGTCAAAATTAATTTGACAGCAAATTCTTATCGCGAACTATCAAAAATATTATCAGACTTACAAAAACTAGTATTGATTTTCGTAACAAAATCAAATAATTCCCTCTGTTAAAAATCTTTAATATGAAGATTTTTATTTGGATTGTCGCAAGCATCCTATTTATTGCAGGTAAACTTATGAATATCTTTTTCATATTTTATAATAAATCTATAAACAATTTATAGTAAAAAACTATTAGCATTTACTTTTTTACATAATACAATGTAGATTATTAATGTAGTATAACTGTTTTACATATTTTACGTTTTAAAAAATATAATTGAACATAAGGCTAAGTTTAATGTAAAAGTTTTTTTATAATTTATAAATTCAATACCTGTATTCAGTATTGCTTTATAATCTATTAAAAATTTTATCTTAATTATCTAAATGTTATTAAGTTTAAATTATTATTAACATTTAGAAGACGAGATTTAATAAATCAAATTATATTCAGCATGTTAGAATGTGTGTGAACATGCATTTCATCTTTTATAACTCGATATTTTAAAAGTCAACTGAATTAGCACAAAATTTTAAGTAAACTTATAAAGATACCCATTTTACAAACTTATAACATAAATGAGAATTAATTTTAAAAACTCTCATCAATATTTAAAAATTGTTTGATGGTATTTATTTAAATCGAAAACAACAACATTTAAATCGATTAATAATTTACGATAAATGATTTATCATAGTTTATTAACTAGTTAGTTAGACTAATTATAGTTTAGTGATTAGTTTATTGAATGAATTGTTTTAATTTTTGATAAATGATTTGTTATAGATAAGATGTTGCTTAATATAATAAATATCAAACTTTATATAACAATTGAAAAGTTTTAAATTCAGATTTTTATTTTATAAATGACTACTGTGCTTTTTTATGTGTATGCATTCAAAGTTACTAGTTTAAAGCATTTTGAAATGATTAAATTATTAATTAAATTACTAAAAATTAAAAAAATTAAATATTTATATTGCTAAGTTATAAAATTGATAAGTCTCATAGTACAAAATCAAAATATTCTCAACATTGTTCCCGCATTGACTACAAAATAATATTATCTATTAATTTCTTAGATTATCTAATTATCCATTAATAGTTAGATCAGAAATTATGAAATTATTTTCCTATATTTTGTTTAGCGTTGATAAGTTTTTCTGCTTATTTGTAGCTTCAAGTATGTCTATGGCTATTTGTCCTACAAATGAAGAGCCAGTACAATGCGCCGATTTTTGCAACACATGTGTATACAACTCGTCTTGCATGACTTCCCAGTGCATTTCGGGTTGCGACTGTATTTCAGGTTATAAACGAAAACCATGTGGTACCTGTGTGCCAGAAGATATATGCGAAGGTATAGTAAACCAGACAAACTATAAAATTTCAACAGAAAAATTAATTTGAAATGTAATTTATGCAAAAATCTATATTAAGTGATATGTTTTTATTGCTCTCTCACAATAATAATTAAAAGAAAATGTCCCATATTTGTTTATTTATTTGTGTAATCAAATATTGTCTATTCTCTGGTTATTATGGAAATTTGAATTAAATTATTTTGAAATTGAACTACATAAAAGTCAGCTAAATTGCGTAAAAAAATGAGTAAATTTAAAAAAAATTAGAAAAACTTACATGAAATATAATATAAAGATTGAATTTAATTAATTGTTTTCCAACGAAATTTTACAAACTGATAAGTATACATTCAGTTTTATAAGTTATAATAATTTTGAATAAAAAGGTAATGAATGAATTACTTTTGCATTTTAATAGTTAATTATTGCAATAATTATAGTTTGTGACAAAAATTTAAAATAACCAGAGTAGTACAGGAAAACGTTAAATAAATCTCAAAATGTTGAATTCTTCTTGGTATCTTTGCAGTCTCCAAAAGAATAAAACCATGATTCACAGGCTGTGAATTGGAAAAAAGATGGTTTCAAAATTGATATTTATTATGGTTTTTATTTAATTATCTCAATTCAGATATGAATAATTACATGAGTAAAAGCAATGATGCATAATGGATTCAGAACCGTTACTGTTGTTGCAAGTAATTCCAAACAAAATGGTAGAAGTAAGGCGAATGAAAATACGAATCAATAAATGGTCAGAAAATAACAAAATTAATATATGAGAATGTAATTATAGATAATCTGTAAAATAAGATTTCTACCAAATTAAAACTAATAATTACCAAATTAAAACTAAAACTGCGATTACGTTTTGTTGATAAAGAAATTTATATTTGAACTGTATTCTCTAGACATTTTTTTAATGTATATCACTGATATTTGAGAAACTCATGTAGATTAAGATATTAAACAATAATAAAAAAAAATCGGTCATTTTACACCATTAATATAAATTTACTGAAAATAATAATCTTAAAATTATTATTTTCAGAATATAATAACAACAAAAAGAATAATAACAACAAAAGACATGAATAGAATGTTATCCTATTCATGTCTTTTGTTGTAATGTTTGAGGCCAATTTGTTCACAATTATTTTTGTTATTGTGAATTAATTCAAAAAATGTATACATTTTCAGAGCTTCAAATGAGTTCAAGAAACGACGATGACCTTAAGGCAAAAGATGGTAGAACTTGCATATTAGAAAACAGCATTAGATGCTCCCAATGCCACGGTTGCAGTCAAAAGTGCAAAGAATATGGATTTAGCGGTGGGGTGTGCGCTGGAAAAAACCTCTGTCGCTGTTTCACGAACCGATGCTCTGAATTCGGCTGCACTTCTGAATTCGCTTCTGAAAATATATCTCTGTGTTGTTCCATAGGCCGCCCAAGTTTAGACGCTGAAGGTTAGGTATATTTACACGCACTTTGTAAAAGCAAAATTTACTACGACACATGTAAATATGTCGATTTTAGAAGTGACATGAGCGTATGAACTTGTCAATTCTTGAGATTTGAAAAGAAGAGTTGAATATAAATTTCTTACTTTGTAGAAAAAAATATGGTTTGTAAATGTTTTTGTATGTTGCTTCACAAATTTTCTGTAAATTGTTAAATATTGCTATCCTATAAATCTCTTAAAATAACCTACATTAGTTCTTTGTGAGGACATTGAAATATATCTACATATAATAACGTTAGCAGAAAAATGAAATTGAGATGTTTTTCGCGAAGGATGACTGCAATTATTTTTAATTTAAATATTCCTAGTTAGTATTAAAAGTAATAGTAATATTATTATTAAAAGAATTATAAATAAAGGTACACTTATCGAAACATGCATTTAGTTTAAGTTTTCTATATCGGAATTAATAATGATATTAGAATTACTTGTCCTTCAGAGATACTTTATATCAATGTTTCTCAACTGAATTTACTCCAAGGACCGGTAAAATATTTCGGCACGTTCGCGCGGACCTGTAATATTAATAATTTGACCCAATGCACAATTTTTCACAAAGATAAATCACTAGTAAACTATTATTATTGTAATGTAGGTACTGTATCGGTGGTCGGCCTATAAAAGTTGGATATTTCGCGGACCGGTAAATATTTCTTGCGGACCGGTACCGGTCCGCGGACCAGCGGTTGAGAAACACTGCTTTATATATAATTATTGTTGAAATACCGTCACACTATTAAAGCTTAACTGTTCTATATCAAAATATTTCAGTATTTTTTTTATAAATCTATGTATAAACATTAAAAAAGTACACAAATCTAATCTCTTATTTGTGTGATAAAAATATAAATTATTTATCCTTTTTGTTGTGAATATTCAAATCTATAATTTTCAATAAATTTTAAATAATTAAGAAAAACTTAAGCACAAATATTAGTGAAAAAATAATCTTGTAGGTATAAGTAATTCAGGCACAAATTTCAATAACTTATCTAAGTGCATATTATAAAACTTTTCTCAAAATCACAATATTTACATCACTATTATTAAATCAAAATAACAACATAATTTTCTTTAATATTTTCAAATGTATATAATATTTTGTTTTTTATAAAAAAATGAAGATATTTATAATTAAATTCATAGAACTACCAAATATTTCCTATCATGATGATACATTGTCAGCAAGGAACGAAATGGTGAATGACTTACTACAATGAAAAGAGTATTTAAAATAAAAATGATGAATTTTTTTGTGGGTTTTGGGCTCGGGCAGTTGTAGATATTTCGAGATTTTAATGAAAAATTTGTATAATTTATTTTCCATTGTTGTTTTGTAAATTTATTAAATTGATGCAAAAACGTAAGAAAAATAAAAGAAAATTGCAAATTCTGTGCAAAGTCATAAGTAATTAGAGAAAAAATATGGAAAAGGTTACAAAAATAGCATAAACTCTAAAAATATAAATTTAATGAAAGGTACACATACATACATGTGTGTGTAAAGAGTTAACACATTTAATAATTTTTCGAGGTCATTAAATTGATAAATTTGATAGGAATAAAAGATTTGATAAGGAAAGTATAAATTGATGTTGAATTTGATAGAAATAATGAATTTCATAAGAAAAATATAAATTTATGGTAAATTTGATTGGAATAAAGGATTTGATAGGGAAAGTATAAATTGATGGTAAATTTTATATAAAAATAAAGGATTTGATGGGGAAAGTTTAAATTGATGGTAAGCTTAATAGAAATAAAGGATTTGATGGGGAAATTATAAATTGATGGTAAATTTGAAATTATAAACCTTGCTGAGAAAGCAGCTCCAACAACAAATAATTCACAGAATGAATAAAATAAAATATGAAAAAAGTTTTTCCTTTAAGAAATATATATAATTAATATTATAATGCTTTTTTCTATTAAGAGTAAAGTGGCGAACATACTGTTGTTTTCATAATAAATATTATTTTATTTTACACTCAAATATATACCCCAAAACTATTTTACACAATGTCTTACAAGTAAGTAAACAACTTTTAAACATAATTTTTTTCTTTGCGTGCCGCTAAATTTTGAAATCATTAAAAAGTATGTCGTGACAAAAAAGTTGAGAATCATTGGTATAGATTAACAAAAACGTAGTGCTGACAAACAGTTTTACTAAATTACTAATAGATATTTATATCAAACCATTATTTTTATAACGCTTAATTATTTATAAATTCTTAACTTGGTGGGTTATTTTAAATATATATTTGTATAATTTTATTAGTAAAAATGAAGAGATTATTTCGGAAAAATGTTTTTATAAAGATTGTTGCTAATAAAATTTGACTATTGCATAAAAAATGTTCATTGAGAGTATAAATACATAAATATTTTCTTTCGATTTAGAATTCAAATATTTTAAAAATGGTAAATATGGACATATAATTTTAATTTGACAAATATGCAATGTTAAATATTTATCTTTGTTAAATTTTTTATTAGTTTGCAAACAGTTTACAATAAATAAATCATCATTTTATTTATTACTTGTTTCAAATTGAAACAAAATTTGAACAATTTTATAGCTTGAAATAAGATTTAGTTACTTGCATTTCTCTCTTGAAATATATTAAACAATACTTCTTTTTGTGTGCTTCCATTGAATAAATAATGTTTAGAATTATTATAATTGGAGTTAATGTGTAATTTGATTTACAATACTTACCTACATAAAACTTTTTAATTAAAAATCTGTTTTAACATAATTGCCTTGTCTTGTATTAATTGAAACTTATATCTATACATTAAGTAGTTAGTAAAATAGCTTTCAATTTGGATATCAGTAAATAAAATATACAAATGTACATACCTTCTCTTTATGCTAAAATGATACTTAAAATCAAGGAATGTAGCAGTCAATAAGAATCTATAGTTTACGTGAAAAAGGCTTGGATTTACGAAGTCACACAGCAATTTAATGAAATTTAATTTTATGGACGTAATTTATTTCTGGTTTTGTATTGTTCTATTTCTGAATTCATTCTGGTTATGGAAGATTATATCAATTTCAAATTGAACAATCTGCAAATTAAAAAAAATCATTATATTTTTTGAATTCAAAAATATTTCAAACGATAAAAATAATTTTCAAATCAAAGTTTCTAAAGAATAAATTTTAACTAAATTAAATTGCAAAAAACAGTTTATAAAATTTAAAAAATTATTCATAGATTTTATGATATTTTATTTCAATAAATCTTTGAAGTTAAATTTAAATGATTTTAAGAGACACAGAATGTATTGAAAATAAGTCAAATAATTTGAGAATAAGTGCTGAGAGAAGAGCTCTTAAGATCTCTCTTTTTTGGAAGATCTTTTTTTTTTGAGGACCTAAAGAATCCCTTCAACAGAAAGAAGAGAGATCTTACCACTTCTTTCTGTAGAATACTTCGAGGAAGATGTGAAAAAAAGATGGATATCCTAGATGAAGATTTTGCAAACTTAAAATTAAAAAGATTCTTTACTAGGAAAAGAGTGGAATTAGAAAGACTTTCTAAGCCAACGCCCATACAGGATGCCGTGTCAATGTTGACAATGAATCTCACGAGATTATTTATTATTATTTGGGAACAGGTGCCGTATAATCCATGATTCCAAATTCTGAATTTTTTGGCGATGAAGAAATGTTGCCAAGATGACGTCTCGTGACGTGTGAGATGACGTAAATACTAGGGTTACCAAAATAGAATTTTCTGCATAATTTTTATATGACTCCTTATGTATGACGTAATAAAAAGGAGTCTCCATATGTATGACGTAATAAAAACGAGGTTGCCAGATACATAAGAAAATCAGCCAAAAAATCGCCAATCTCAGAATTTAGCATCATGGATTATACGGCAGTTGTGCAACTTTTTAATAAGTTAAATAATTTTTAACTGCTCAAAAATAATAATCTCGTGAGATTCATTGTCAACATAATAAATTTTTCTGAATGGAATTTAAAATTTGTTTTCACTTTTTATGAGCAAAACCAATTTTTTACACAGAAATTTCAAAGCTAAAGAAATGAAAAAAGTAACTTAACTTTACATGTCAACCAAGAATTTATGAAAAAAAAATTCGGAGATTTTCTTTTTATAAATACTACAGCAAGCATACAAATGTGAGTTATTAACATCACAAAATATTTTCATATCTATTATTTGAAGGTGCTATATTTTTTCCCATAAATAACTTTGTAGTAAAATGTCGAAAATATTAAGGTTTGGAACATATCACCACCATTATATATTCGATATTACAATTAGGTTATTTTTTATTCAAAGAAACATTTAAAATTTCATTCTAAGCGAACATAAATCTAGTTTTTAGCTATTTTTCCAAATGATATTTTATGCTTTAAAATTATATATATTTGCAGAAGGGAAGTTGTAAATTTATTTTATCAGCTAACCAATAGGAAGAGACAAAAAATGTCAAACCCAATTTTTTTAAATTGGTTGACTTGCTACAATCAATCAGTAACCATATTATTTCATTAATCTGTTATTGTAGCTATTTGAAAACGCAAAAAGCGCAGACAACCATTGTTTATATTTCTCAATTCAAATTCCAATGATTTAGTTCGATTAAATTACATGTTATAATAACTGATTACAGCCACTTGAAATCTGCTTTAAGTAATGTGCTTGATACAAACATTTGCTACACAAAGAGTTGTAAAACACATTTTAAATACCAAAGTTTGACACAATTGTTTTGGTTTATTTTGAGAGTTACTGTAAATTTTATTATAAAATAAAGCCATTGAATCATCGTTATTTAATAAAGTGCTTAAATGATGTATTACAAAATCGATCAAGTTTCATATTCTGTGCAACGTAATAATTAAGCCATATATGACTAAATAATGATTGATTTGTAGTAATTTTATTAAAATAAATAAAAATAGAAAAATTATGAATTAATTGTTCTAATATATAAAGAAAATCTAATAAAATTATCAAAAGAAAATTTCCAAATTCTTGATACAGGATAATTTGATTTTGTTTTTCAAATATTCTCCAATTGATGTACAACTTTTTATTTTTGTTTACATTCATCTTGAAACGGACAGTCACATTTCGGTCTTTTGTGTGAATAGGCACTTTTATGTACTTTTCGTTTACAAAGGGTAAAAACGAAACCAGAGAAACAATAAAATTTGTTTCCATCAACAGACGAAATTAGAAAAATAGTTTTAGTAAATAATAAGCAGGTTAGTATAAAAACTAATCGCTGCGTCATAACAAATGACTCGTCATAAAATATCGATTTTAAGTAAACATTGTAATTTTGCGTTACGAAATAATTTTAGACGACGCACACACTAATATTTCTATTTTATGTATTAACTTGTTACTATTATTACGAAAAAGAAGCAGTATAAATCTTTTTAATTAAGTATCAGTTTTCTAAATCAAACTGATTGGTAAATATCAAAATTATTTACATTAAGGAATTATAGGAAAAACTATATTGAAATAAATAATTTTTCTTAAATATATAAGATTTGCTTTTAGAAAAAAATTCTATAAAAATATATTTTATAGTTTTATTACTATGAAATAATGTGTACAATTAATTGTTTAGTTAAATTTCTATTTCAAATAATAATATAATAGCCGATCAATTGGCTGAGTGGTTAGCGTTCCTGACTCCTGAGCTGTTGGTCCCGGGTTCGAATCCCGGTTCGGGCATGGATGTTTTTTTCTTTCTCTGTTCTCTCTGTCCTTTCTTCTGTGATGTTGTATGAATGTGGCCCGCCCTATAAACGGGTTTGTGGTGGTATGGCGCGGGTAACGCTACTCGCCTCCGTGACTTGGTTCACAGGTGCTCGCTGGGTAACGATAAATGAGTAGCAGTTTCTGGCCTTGTTGTGGCATAGGGTTCAGTCACCCTTGTGTGCCTGCCATTGGATAAAAAAAATAATATAAATATTTCTCCAAATTTAAATTATCTTTTTCTTTGAATGTCTTAAGAATATACTAAAAATGGGAGTAATTTTAATGTTTGTAGAAATTATATTAATCATTTTTGATTGCAGATACTATGTATTTAATACGTATCTTGATTTGGAAATTCTCTCTGAAAATACATAAAAGGTTATATATGTGCTCTTATATAATTAACATAAAATTCATCACAATTGATATGGTTATAAGAGATAATTGTGCAACAATTATACTTCAAAAGAGGAATTATTTTAATGTAATATCAGACAACCATGCCATATTAAGAAGAAGTAAGAAATCTAAGTGTTTTTGATGGATCTATATTATCTATATTTAGAACTGTTGTTTAATGCACAAAAAATCCTATGAAGTATTTACTTTAGTTTAATTAAACTTAAATTTAATGATGATAAAAATAGTATTTCTTTATTTATTTTACACGTATTTCCTATTTAGCATAATTGAATAAATTGAGAAATATGTATATATATCATTTAGAAATTTGTTTAATATCAATTTAATCATGAATTTGAATAAAATACTTCCAAAATTCTATGAAATATGTACGTATGTACAATTAATGATATGAAATTAAACTATTTCAATTATTCTGAGAACTTTTTCCGAAACTAATCAGTTAATTTTTAGTTACATTTTTCTAGCCTGCTAAATGTAAATAGATGATGAATTCATGACTTACGTAACTCATGCATTTCTAAATCCACCCAAGTAAAAAAAAATGCAGTGAAGCTTTGCATAATTTTTCATTCTGTTTTCCTGACTTGAATTTTGAATGCAGAAGTGTGTATAGAAGTAACAAATTAACTAAAATGTATAAATTAATATTTTTTATCCTTATTAACTTCTTACTTATAACAGGTAACTATATTTTTTGGAATATTATAGTGTCAAATAATGTTGGATCCTAATATATAAAATAATTCTGCTTATGTTTTTGATTTCTGTAATAAAAAACAATTGTTATTATTTTTAAGGCAGCCTTCTAATAATTTAAATCAGATTGTCATATATTAATTTGCATTATATTGTTCTTGTATATATATGCTTATTTTTTCTTAAATATTAGATTTAGGATTTTAAAAAACATTCTGTTTCCTCCTTTTTGATCAAATACATCAATTAGGAAAAATAAAATAATTTTACTTCATTATTCTTACACGTAAGAGTTATATTATTAGAGTCATAAAATGGAATCTGTGAGATCGATAAATTAAAAAATTAAAATCATAAATTTAAAAAATTTTAAAAAATTTATATTTTATTTTTATATTAAATTTTTAAAAAATTTTAATTAATTTTTATAGTAATTTTTTTTATTTAGTTTAACTTTTTATACGAATAAGATTTATTCATTTCCATATTTTGATTGCCATTCATTTGATATTATAAACATGCCGAATTTTTTAACTTGATTCATATTTTTGGATATGCCTACATTATTAACAACATATATTAAATATATGTTAAAATAATGCAACTAACTTTGCAAAATAAACCAACTTGGAAAATGAGGGTTGTAAAAAAAACACAAAATAATATAATGAAATAAGTATTTTCTATGATTTTTTAATGTGTGACAAAATAAAAAATATACTTTCAATGATCAAAATAAGTAAAATTATAAAAAAAATTTTTGTCAATACTTTGAGTAATTTATTTCACACACTGTGTGAGTTATTTTTGTTTTATAGTTGATTATTAGTTTTGACATTATTTTCGATTAGATTTCTCATTAATTACAAGGTAATGTTTGACGATGAATGCATTCAATATGTGTTGATTAAATGAAAGAAATTCATCTTTAGGAAATTTGATAATCACATAAAATTTTATGTTTATTTCATTTTCATTTTTGTTTGCAATAATACATCATAAATAATATGTTATTAATATTATCTTTGTGATATACTATTTGAATTATACTTTATTCATCATGTTATTGAAATAATCTTATATTTATATAATTTTAATATATAAAATATTTACATGAATTTAATAAGATAAATATTTGACACAGTAAAATATTTTTAAGAATGGGAATAAAATTAAATTAAAATTTTATCTTATGATAAGAATAAGAAGTAAAATCTTTACATTAGTTACAATTAATGATTGATTATTTCAATGATTTAATTTTCTAAGTTTTAATAACAAATAATTTTCCTATTCAATTGTTGCTATAAAAATTAAATACTAAATTCGTCTTATCTTTTATCATATATTTAAGTAAGTCAGATTGATACAATTAAAATATTTTAATGAATAATGTAGGTATAGATTTCATTACACATTTGAAATTAGTGGCATGAAAATTCTTGCTTATTTATAGAACATTTATAAAATACTTATGAATCTTTCCTATCGTTATAAGAGTATAAAAACAAAAGATTTTTTTATTTTTTTTATATTTTTTATAAAAAAAATTTATATATATTTTTTAATATTTTTATAAACTTTTTTTTACAATATTTATTTATATATATATATTTTTTTTATATTTTTTTATTTTTATTTCATTTATTTATAAACATTTTTTTAAATATTTTTTTTATAATCAATATTTACAACTATTATGAAAAACAAACATTTCTACGTATATTTATCTAAGCGCGATTCCGATGAAATTAATCGCAACAATTGATATTCTAGCATCGGTGACGTCAGAGTGGGAAGACGATGATTGGCCGGATGCCTTCGGACGATGCCGACCTGCTTCCTGTGACGCCAGCTGCACCAGAAGAGGGTTCAACGAAGGTCTGTGCGATGACCTCATATGCAAATGCCACAGAAAGCATTTGGTAGAAAAATAATTGCATTTAATTATACATTTTCCAAAAAACAATGTGTCAAATTTATTGAACTATTATATTTTTGTATAAAAAAGACATTTTGTGTTTCAAACTTATAATAAAAAATTTAAATGTAAGAATATTTGCGTTATCGTTGCTCCTTATTGTGACTAAAATTTTTTTAAATAATTTGAAATAAAACATAAATTTGATAACGTGATATTTTTAATATTTTGTTATTGTTGTTACTAATGACACTTGGACAAGCCAAGCTCGCTATGCCTTGGCTATACGAATTTAAGTCAATTGGGAGCGTCTTTCGTTTTAATCAGAGCAACATGGAGGTGAAAGTACGAATTTGCTCTACACACATGCCATTGGTACCCGTTTATAGGGTAGGCAACCATTCGCACCTCATTCATACAAGGAAAGGACAAAGACAGGATAGATAGAGAGAGAAAGTACATCCATGGCCGAACCGGGATTCCAACCCAGGACCTCCTTATCCGCAGTTAGGCACGCTGACTACTAGACAAGTTGGGAGGCTTAATATTTTATCATTAGTATTCTTAATTTTTGTGCTTAAATTGATTTACCTATTTGGAAAACATATTTACAATTAATATTTTAAGTCTCTCAGTTTGGAAATTTTATTTATAACTTTTAAAATAGTATTTACTTAAAAAAAGTAAATGATTAATCTTAATTTAATTGAGAAAAATCTTATAATATATTCTTATCTTTCCTGTGGGATTGAAACTATTCATAGGAGAAATAGCATATTAAATTCGGAAATAAGTATATTGATGAAAAGATAACGTTGACGTTACTTATCATTTATAAAAATATATTGTAAAGACAGATGTTTAAATGCTTAGATTGTAAAGACAGATGTTAGACAGATGTGAAGGATTTGAGTATAGAACCACACTCATTTAGATTTTCAATAACATGAAAGAAAAATCTAACGCTACGAATAAAAGTACATATATTTTTGAAGTTGAAAAAAAATCTTTTTTCTTGATATTTTCATTTTGTAAAAGATTTATAAACTAGAATATAAATCATTTAAAAGGGCAAAAATGTTTAATAATTGCTGTTAAAGTGAATCACACAAATTGAGAGGAATAACTTCTGTTTCTAAAATAACAAGTTTCGAAATATTGTCAGACATCTATTTTAATTTAAATGCAGTATCTCAGGTGATTGTTAATATTATAATGTACTTATCTCGATATATTGTTCCTGATTGCTGAATCTTGTAGACCAATTTTAAATTTTGATTTGACGGGAAAATATATTTGGCAATATTTACAAATGTCTCAGTTTGTGAGTGATTTTAATTTAACTTATGATGAAAAATTTTTGATTTCAAGACTCAGCAGTTTTTAAACATCTGTCTTTAAAAATATTTCATACTGAATAAAACTCTCCTTAAAATAATTTTTAAAATCGATTTTTTCATTATAAATAAGAATTTTTATTCTACTTTTCGGATTATAACTGCCTGTAAGTTAACTTCTTTAAATCTCTTGCTATAAAAATCACATTTATTAAAAAGAATAAACAGAGTAGCACATAATTTTATTTTTTGAAACTAAGTTTTACAAAATCAATTTCAACACTGAGAAATATTGATACTACCTGCCAATAAAAAATTGTATTAATAAAATAAACTTTTGTTACATAGTTGTTTATTTCAATTGTTTATCAAAACAATTCAGAGAAAATTATACTTGTATGCTGTTCCAATGTATAGTGGTAGGAAAATAATGGAAACACAACCACACTCTAAATTTATAAAGAATCTTTTATTAGGGTATGGTGCAAAACCACCTTTGACATAAAATAAAACTTGGATTTGCTTAATAATCGATTTATACAAGTGCTGAATAATGTTTAGAAAAATCCTATGCCATTCTTCATTGATATAATGTAAAAGTTTCGAGAGAGATACTAGTGGGGCACAGGTGACGTATAATCCATTATTCCAAGTTCTGAACTTTTTTGGCGATGAAGAAATGTTGCCAAGATGATGCATTGTGACGTGCGGGATGACGTAAATACTAGGTTTGCCAAAATAGAATTTTCTGCATAATTCTTATAGGCCCCCATATGTATGACGTAATAAAAACGAGGTTGCCAGACACATAAGAAAATCCGCCAAAAAAATCGCTTATCTCAGAATTTGGCAACCTGGATTATACGGCCCCTGTGCCGCTGGTGGAAGGTATATAGTTCTAAAATAGACCATAATGATTAAATTATATTGTAGTAGAGTAAATATGCATTATGAAGTTGATGTTTAATTTCCTACTCGTATTGATTATTAAATACCCCCTGTTGGAAAGATAGGAGTATTATCATCCTGGATAATTCCATCTCCTGCTGGAGCCAAAATTCCCATCATAAAGTGGACAATCTGAAATTTTTCTACTCCCTCCAGAGATTTTCCTTTAAGATTTACGATTAGAATTCCATCTCCTGCTGGAACCAAAATTCCCATCATAAATTGGATAATCTGAAATTTTTCTACTCCCTCCAGATATTTTCCTTTAAGATTTACGATTAGTCCTGAAAAAATCCATGATACGACTTGACGTATTATGATAAATCCACTTTAATTCTTGAAAGGTGAAATGAGACTATTATGATATCAGGCTTGTGCAAGTGTCTTCCAAACGTGCACCTATTCTATTTGGAGCAATGTGAAGGGCAATTCGTCAGACCATATTACATGCTACCAGCCATCAATATTTTCCCCTTAAATCATATATTCCCCTTAAATACAAGTCGGTTTCTTTCAATTTCTTTTAACGTCCTCTGTTTTGTTTAGCCGAGCTTGTCATGCAATGATGTGCCTATACTGCCATAAATTTTGGACACCAAACTTTTTCAAATGCCTAAAAGTCGCGATGCTTCTGACCCTTCAATTTACCCATTTTAAAAATTTTGAGATTTTACACTTTTAGAAAAGATCCAAGACTGGTACAGGTGTCGTATAATCCACGATTCCAAATTCTGAATTTTTTTGGCTATGAAGAAATGTTGACATGATGATGCATCGTGACTTGTGCGATGACACAAATACTAGGGTTACCAAAATAGAATTTTCTGCATAATTCTTATAGGTCTTCATATATATATATACCGTAATAAAAATGAGGTTTCCAGATACCTAAGACAATCCGCCAAAAAATCGCTAATCTCAGAATTTGGTATCCTGGATTATACAGCAACTGTGCGCCAAAACTTTCAAAACTTCAAAAAAACTACCCCATACTACAAGAATAGGAACATTTATATTTGTAAAAAAAATGGTGAGTATTATTATATTTTAATGCTTACGAAGTGCGTTTAACAACAAATGCCATTTCTTTTCAAAAGTGTTTCTATTTTTGGATCACTACTTTTATGTTCTTGTTTCTTATCTCCGGGGCTCAGAGAACCTAAACCAGGTTTATGAATTTATTCCCTCTCAAAAATTCCAAAACCATGATTGGGTTTCTAAATATATCTAGTCTGGAAAGCCCCAGACAATCCAAAATATCATCAGGAGTCATCTGGTCTTTGCGACACGTCACACAGATAGGAAAGGTCTTATTCCCGTTACTGTAGCACTGAGATCTGAAATGCCCACTTTTAAATCTTGTAATGGCTGTCTGTATGATTACGTCACTACTTTTACAACTCTCAATTCAAGTATTTATCAAAAAGCAAGACTTTTGATACATAGATAGTATCATAAGAATACATATAATTTTAAAAGGAGAAGTTAAATTTAATTTAAAAAGACAGTGAATTATTAGGAAAATTTTTCGATAATGCTTTTCAAATTCAATTCCCAAAGTATTTTAGTTAATGTGGAATAATTTTGCTGCTATGAAAGCAATTAACAATAATTCTGTGTAAAATTCATTTTTGGAATACTCTTTAATCACTGATTAACTCTGTTTTATCGTCTACTAAACAAGATTTGACTTGTGTTGTCTCCTTTCAGCAAAATAGTTTTGAAATGTTAATAACATTATGTTTAACAGTTCGATATATTAACAATATCATGCATGAAAATTTATTTAATGCTATATGATGTAACTTGCAAATTTACTCTTAGTTGAGCTGTTGAATATGCTCACCAAAACCACTATATTTTCACGCATTTAGCACCATATAGTGCACTTTTTTAAACTTTTCATTTAGTCTATATAGCAAAGGGGAAAGCTCAATGAAAATTCTAAGTTCATGCATACAATTCCTTTTTATTATTCAGTATTTCCAGATATAAAGATTGGCAAGCACTTTCAAAATAAAATATAATGAATTTTTCTGAATTCGTAATAATAATTACTTATGTATTCTGGAAAATGCAAAATAACAAATAAGTAATCCTCAAATCAATGTAATTGATAGTAATTAATCAAAGTAATTGATAGTCATTAATCGATTTTGATCTTTACCTGTTTTTTTATCTTCTTGTATTTCTTAATTTATCTAATAAAAATATATTGAATAAATATTTTAATGATTTCTATTTTTTTAATAAAATGAAAATTTTGTCAATTATTTGCAATACTATTGCTGATTACAAAAGATAAATTAATTTTAATTAATTTAATATGCATTGAAAGCGAATGGTACTGATAATCCTATTTAATAAAGTAAAACTTTATATCATTTTCGAAGATTTAAATTAAAATTTATATTCAATAATGAAAAAATTGCTTATGAAATAAATATGCAAAACAATTCATATATAGTTTTCACATTTTCTTTATAAAACCTCTTCCACTAAAATTTTTAATAATTCCTAAAATACTTGAACCTTAATCTTTCAATGGTGCCATAGCACTTAAGATTTCATGCAGTGATAATACAAGGTTATATAAAATTATCATTCCATCTTCTAAAATAGATTGTGAAATCGTTAGTTAAAACTTTTATAGAAGGAATTGTTTTACTAGTCTTGTTCTTACATTAGTAATATCAGAATAAGTTCAATAAATTATGCATTCTTATAGTATCAGTTGACTGCATTAAGGACATTGCTTAATGATACAATACTTTGAATAAACTGATTGGTCTGATTCTGTATACATTAAAATCAGCTGTTACTTATAAAATAGTTTGGCTTATAAAAAGTTAGTTTGTCACTGTAAAACATGTGATTTTTAAATAAAAATTAGTGATTTAAGCCAGCGGTTCTTAACCTATGGGTCGCGAAGCATATTTCTTGGGTCGCGCTGAGTCAACCAAAAAAGTTAGTAACACACACCCCAATAATAATAAGTAATACCAACACCTCCTAGAAGAGTTACAAAACACTACAAAAACACTGAATCTTTATGTGCTTTCTGGTTAAAATTAAAAACCGAAAAGCCAATAATTGTTAAAGAAGCCCTAAAAGTATTATTGCCCTTTTCAACAACATATATGTGTGAGGCTGGTTTTTCGGCTCTGTGTGTAATCAAAAACAATTACCGGAACAAGTTAAATCCTGAAATAGATATAAAGTGCTCCTTGACAAGCATTCATCCGAGGTTTGAAGATCTTTTAAAATGTATTCAAGCATAAGGTGCTCATTAAAACTGTATGACTTGCATTTAAAATTTAAAAGACTTAACATACGTATTGATATTTCTTTTTTTAGGAATAAGTTAAAATGTCAATTATTTCCAAAAAGTTATTAATATATTTTAATTTGGTCAATAAAAATTATTAAGAACACTTGATTATTAATTAAATTTTCCTTGGATCGAAAAGTACTTTTGTTTATCTTTATTATTAAAAAAAATAAATAAAATATTTGTAAGTTAAAAAAATCAACATCGTAGGATTGAAGATTTTTTAAAAATACGATCTAAAATAAAGCAATGAAAAAATTTTGACTTTTTTTGGGTCGCGACATGAACATATTTCTCAAATTTGAGTCGCGGCTTAAAAAGGTTAAGAACCACTGATTTAAGCTTAAGTTCTGAGAAAAATTCTTAATTCCATATTTTTAGAGTTGTATTCAAATTATAGGAAATTTTCAAATAAATTCTAAAAAAGTCTATATATATATATATTTTTTTTACTTTCTGATATCTTGCATTTGTACATAATAAAAAATAAAATTTTTTATTATTATTCTAAATAACCCAGCAATAAAACTGGCTTTTGAACTATATCATTTTTTTATGTATTTAGAACATATGTTTATAAGAAAAGTTTAAAGCCCTCTCAAATATATTTTTACTTTTAGCATTAATTTTAACTTACTAAATTAAAGTTTGAAGCCAAGAAACTTTAATATAATAATAATAATTTAGTATAACATTTATAACTATAATAAACAAGTTTAATTTAATATTTATGAAAAAACAACAGAAATAATACAACCATAAGTTAAACAAATACTACTGCATTTATTTCATACATCAAGAGGAGTCTTCCATCAAAAGAATTAGAATATCATCAAGAGAATAATCCTCTACTTTAGAAGTTTGATTTCCAATGCTGCCAAATACCCACCGAGTACTTGTGATATATGTAGTCGTTAAATCTATGGAATCGAAAGACCTATGGTTGGTCGTTGAGCAGTTACTATGGATGTAATATGGTCTGGGGAAATTTTCCTCCCCCTCCAGAATAATATCAAAATTGAAAGAGTGGATCCTCTAGTGGTGCCATCTATCGGAAGAGTCCGAAATCAAAGACATGCATCTTTGTGGTGCTCTGATTAAACGAAAGACACACCCTTCTGGCTTAATTTCATATAACCGACAGCCAGCGAGCTTGGCTTGTCCAAGTGTCATAAGCAACAACAACAACATAAAAGAACACAAAATGCTTTATTTCAGATGCAATTTTATAATTCATTTCATTGTTAACACTAATTCTACTTAACAACCGATGTTGTTATTATTAGCTTTAATTAACTAATATTAAGCTAGCGTTAATATCAGTTTTAAACTGAATAAATGACACTTGTATACCTGTAATTGGCTTCTGCCTATTTGCTTATAACACTATGTTAATAATTTTAGTCATATATCAATTTATTTTACATTCTTGATTTTATAAAAGATTTTGTAACAGATTCATAATAACTATACTGACAATAGATGGCGTTACTGGACAATACAAAATATTCTATTTACAATAAAATTAGAAGAGAGTGTAGAGGACTGTGAGGAATGGAAGCCGAACCACCCGGTTCGTAAATATTTCCGTGTTTATAGTCTGTACTATGCAGGTACTATGTAACCTTATTGTTAAATGTTTTCTTTGTAACTATTAATTTTTCTAATCATGCGTAATGTCGTAATAAATATAATGTTTTTTTTCTGCATAATTCTAACTCCATTTTCTTACGTCCCCTACAAAATGGCGCCCAACGTGGGGCCCTTCCCACTGTTTTCTATTTAATTAGTTTTGAGTTTTAGCTATATTAATTTGTTAGTTATAATTTCACATCGGAATTTCCCTGTTTATGTGTTCATCCAGAATGCATTCCATTTGTGAGTTTTCCTTAGTCGTTCTTTTTCATCCAGAAACGGAGCATAGGTATTTCATATCGGAATTTCGCCGAGCTATATGAATTTCATCCAGAAAATCGGTAAGTTTATTTTGTTCTTATCATCCTGATAATATGTGCATGTTGTAATAATAGCATGTTTTGTATTAAAACTAATCCAAATAACATAACTTTTGTTTTGTAGTATTAGTTCCGTTATTAGTCGTTATAACTTCTGTTTTGATTAAATTTTGTTCAGACGTGTGCATGAATGTTATAAGTTTCGTCTACTAATACTGCATGTATTTCATATATATTTTCTGTACGTCAATTTGCATGTATAATGAAGTTTAATCTTTTGAAATGTATAATGTGTTCAGTAAAATTCTTGAATTTAAACTGTTTATATTGTAAAACAGAAGTGACTCAAAACGCTGTTCTATATTGTTCTAAAAAGATAAAATCGAAAGAAATCGATTGATTTTTTTATTGCTTTAAATTAGAATAAGCTTTTGATATTGCATATTTAAATAAAAAACTGATTATCTTTGTTTAATTTTCGTTGAAAGAATTCAGTTAGAATAATTTCTTTGTATAAAAAGAGTCAATGTTCTGTCTAGACAAAAGTATGGAAGTCGAAGTAATGGCTCCATAAATGTTGGTTTTCATAAAAATAAGTAAATATTTTATTTGTTTATTTTTAAATCACAGTGTTTTATATTCGAAAGAAAATTTAAATTTTTTTATCTATGAGGAATCTATTAAGTTTTAAAACGAAAACAAAACAAAATATAAAAATAATGTTTCTGTTGTGTTCGATTCTATTTCTGTTCTATTTTGTTTTTACTCTTGATATCTTAAATTTTTTTATTTCTTTTGAAAGAAAATAATACTTTGTAGAACTTTGTATTTTATGACATTGCTAAAATAAGATATTAGAAATAAATGTTTTGTATTAATCTGTTTATTTTGAACATTGTCTATGAGTATATTATAGTTTAAAATTTTTACAAGATATTGGTTTTTATTAAATAAAGTATAAGAACATTAAATATTTTTACATTGAAAGTATATAATTTGCTTATAAGTTAGTAATTATTAAACTTATGATGTGAAATTGTTTATCAAGTGAAATGCAGAAATTAATTTTTGAGTTTATTTAAAAATTGTAAAGAAATAAAATTGTCATTATTTTTAGAAATAATTTTGTTTTCACTCAGAACAAATTGTGTATTATTTGTTTAATTATTATGGAAGTAATTTATCAATTGAATAGTAATTGAAGTTGTTAGAAGATATTGCTTATTATTCATATTTCTTCTTTTCTTTTTTAAAAAAATATAATTTTTGATATTATCATAACTTTTGGTTTGTAATTTAATTTGAATTATAATTTCAACATATCTTTACTAGTTTTCTGTATTGTTTCTAGTCTTAGAATGTGATAGATGTGAAAAATATTTTCAAATTACATTATTGTTGAAAAGTAATTAAAAAACATATGTTTGATTAATTTAACAATTAGTATTTAATTAATGTTGCTCGACAAGTGTTTAACAAATCTTGTTTAATTGATTAACTTAATTTAAATAATAAGTTATAAAATAAAAACTCTTGAGTTCAAGAATGGCTTTCCTTTACCGTGCCCGAAAAGAAGATTTAAGGACCTTAGCCGACGAGTTTGGTTTGGTAGTGGGAGATAATTTAAAAATAGTCCAATTAACAGATCTCATTAGCAAAGCTCCTAATTATGATGAAACTGTGGTCAAATGTATGCTTCAAGCAATCACTGAAGAGCAAGTTGCGAAAGAAACCTCAGCTTTAAGAGAATCTTAAATAGCTGATGCGAAGGAAAAATTTGAGAAACAGCAAAAATATGAACTGGAGAAACTCCAGCTTCAAATTGAATCTCAGCGTTTGGCAAGCATAGATCCTCTATCGTCAACTGGTCCCTCGGTAGCACACCAGAAGCTGGATTTCAGTAATTTCAGCACTCTTTTGCCAAAATTCGATCCGAAAAAGAAAAATTAGGTACATTCTTCACAGTTTTCGAAAGACAAGTTAAATTTATGAAATTACCTGAATCTTCATGGATTCCTTACTTAATAGGCACCCTGACATCTGACATTGCAGCTCTCATCGTTCGAGAATCTGAAGAAACACAAGAATATGCGAAAGTAAAGGAACTACTTCTGAAAAGATTTAAATTGTCTGGAGATCGATTCAGACAACTTTTCGCTCAACTCAAAAAAGACCCAGAGAAAACATGGAGAGACTTCTTCTTTGATCTGTCTAGCTATTTTGATGGCTGGCTTGAAGAACTTAAGGTTCAGGATTTTGAAAAGTTAAAACAACTTATTATTGCAGACCAAATCAAGAAGAAAGTTCCCCCTGATGTTAAAGAACATTTTATCGATATTTGATCTGAATTTATTTCTCCGGTTGATCTCGTTGAGAAGCTAGATGCTTACGAAAGCGTCCGGTGTGGTGTAAAGAAATCTCTCCTTCCAATGCGTCAAAAGAAGCAGTTTCCCCTTAAACACTTTACCCAAGAAACAAAAGAGAATCTTAAGAAAGAGTCAAGCGAAGTTGCATGTTATGGATGTGGCAGTCCAGGAGTTATTAAACCAAACTGTCCTACCTGTAAAGGAAAGAAAAGGAAAATTTCTGGTACTTTTAGTAGTGTTATTCTCCAATCGGCTTCTAGCGCACCCGCACAGATAGCAACGTTAAGAGTAACTATCAATGGAGTCATGGGTACCGCTTGCGCAGACACTGCTGCAACCCACTCAATCGCAGGAGAAACACTTTACCACATCCTGCAGAAACAAGGTGCAATCTTTGCCTCCAGTACACTACTAATGTCTTTAGCAGACGGTAGTAAAATAAAAGAGAAGTTCACACAACAAAGGTAAAAGTTCGTCTTGGAGGCCGTACGTTGCCTTTGAATCTTGTTGCTATTCCTGAGGCAAAAGGAAACAACACCCTGTTGGGAATGGACTTTTTGAATTCGGCTGGGATTGTATTAAATTTGAAACGGAACAGTTGGTTTTTCAATGATCAACCCAAACGACACTTTTTCTTTGAAGAGCCGATGCCAGCTCTTTGTGGGTCACCACAAACAAATGCTTCCCAAACGGTTGCACCGCTAACTGTGAGTGAAAAAGGTAGTACTGTTGAAGATGAAACATTCCATTGGACTCCCACTCGGGAAACAGAAATTAAAGAATCATCTTCATCATCTGCGTGAAGATGAAGGCATTCACCTGACTGCTAAACAAAGAATTGAACTAAATGAACTCTTATCCCAGTATGAAACTATCTTCAGTCCAGGGGGAGAGGCAACCCCATTTATTGAACATTACATTGATACGCAGAACCATCCTCCGGTTTCTGTTCCTCCGTATCGAGTGTCTCCAGCTAGGAAAGAAATCATGCAAAATGAAATTGATAGACTCTTAAATGAAGGAATTATTGAGCCCTGTGAATCTCCGTACGCAGCGCCTGTTGTGCTCATCCCTAAGCCAAATGGTGCTTATAGATTCTGTGTGGATTACAGAAAATTGAATGCCATCACGAAGACAGACTCTTACCCTCTTCCACGCATAGATGATTTACTTCAAGAAGCTAAACAAACTCGTTATATGTCGACCATCGACCTTAAAGCTGGTTATCACCAGGTAAATGTGGCTGCTATGGATAGAGACAAAACTGCATTTATCTGTCCTTTCGGGACATATCGTTTCATACGAATGCCATTTGGATTGAAAAATGCCCCAGCGACCTTTCAGAGACTGATAGACAAATTCCGAAGTGGTCTTGGTGATATTTTTCTTCGTTCCTACCTTGATGACATTATAGTACTATCAGAGTCATTTCAGGAACATTTAGAAAATTTAAGAGACATTTTTCAACGACTTGAGTTATTCAAATTAACAGCTAACCGAGAAAAATGCAATTTTGCATGTTCAAAGATTAAATATCTTGGGCATTATATTACTCCTGAAGGTCTAGAGGTTGATCCTGCCAAAACTGCTGCTATCTTGGACATGTCTGAACCCAAAACAGTTAAGCAAGTTCAGTCCTTTCTGCAAAATTGTTCTTGGTACAGGATGTTCATTCCGAACTTTTCTGAAATAGCCAGATCTCTCAGTAATTTAACCAAGAAATCCTCCTCGTAGTGCTGGAAAGAACAAGAAAAAGCTTCGTTCCAAAAGTTAAAGACATTACTTACTTCACCACCTGTTCTTAAGCAGTGTGATCCGAGTAAACCTTACATCTTGCGCACAGATGCTAGTGGGTATGCCTTAGGTGCTGTCCTCCTCCAAGGAAAATCCCTGGAAGATCAACATCCCATTGAATATGCAAGCCGACTACTAACCAGTGCTGAGCGAAACTACACAACTACAGAGCGTGAAGCCCTTGCAGTTGTTTGGGCTTTAGGGAAATTCAGATGCTATATTGAGGGACAAGAAGTCACAGTTGCCACGGACCATCAGGCGTTACGATGACTCATGTCTTTAAAGTCCCCGTCAGGACGACTTGCTCGTTGGGCTCTTCAACTCCAAGAGTTCAACCTCCGTATCGAGTACGTTCCTGATAAAAGCAACGTGGTAGCTGACATGTTATCTCGCCCACCCTGTCACCAAGGAGATGACCCATGCGAGATATGTTCTGTGACTGTTAACCAACCCACTGTTATTTCAGTAGATTTTCCTACCAAAAGTCCTAAAGAAATCAGAGACAGCCAACTTCAAGATGAAAATCTGAAGAAAATAATAAATACCTTGGAAGCAGTCGACTTGACTGAGGAATACAGAAACTGGACGGAAAAAGAGTTTTTGATGAATAGAGGTGTCCTGTACAAATATGCACCTGATTCAGGATCTGATGAGGCTCAGCTTGTCATTCCAGAAGATGCAAGAGAACAAATTCTTAAAATTCATCACGATGATCCCACCGCAGGTCATTACGGTGCTGAAGGCACTTTTGATAGAATTTATAGAAGGTACTACTGGACTGGCATGCGGAAATACATCACCAATTATGTAAACGATTGTATAGAATGTATGCGATACAAGCCCTCCAACCAAAACCTGCTGGTCTGCTGTAGACTCCAGTACCATCCCAAAGGTTTGAGACGTTATCCATTGATTTGTTCGGCCCTCTTCCAGTTAGTCATGGGAAAAAATGGATATTTATACTATCTAGAAGATGTTACTACGAAGTGGATTGAGCTATTTGCCTTAGAAAATGCAACAGCTAAAGAATGTGCTGTCACTCTTGTAGAAGAAATCTTTATGAGATATGGAATACCACGCAGGATTATCAGCGATAATGGACCACAATTTGTTTCTTCTGTGATGCAGCAACTATGTTATCTCATGAAAATTCATCAGTCCTTAACCCCAGTTTACCACGTTCAAGCGAATCCAGTTGAAAGGAAGAACCATGATTTGAAACCTCGTCTTGCCATATTAGTCAAAAATCGGCATGATTGCTGGTCCGAGAACCTCCCTGCAATTCGATTCGCACTGAACACTTCAAAGTGCAGTTCAACTGGAAAAACTGCAGCTTTTCTCAATTTTGGACGAGAGCTCCGGACAATTGATGATGTTACCAACGACTTTCGTGCTATCATCGAAAACGATAACTTCGTCGTTGAAATGACCCCGTATCTAAAAAGGCTTGAAAGATTTACATCTGAAGCCAAAGAGATCTTTATTGAACGACAAAATAAAAGCAAGGTTTTTGCGGATCAGAGAAGGAGACCAGCTCCTACATATAAATCAGGAGATTTAGTTTTGGTTAGCAAATCAAATTTAAGTAATAAAAGTGCTGGTGTTGCTGTGAAATTTTCGCCTCGTCGCGATGGACCATTTATCATCGTTACTCAAAAATCTCCTGTATCGTATTCTGTGGCAAACGCAGATTCTCCAAATATACCAATAGGAGTATACTACACTTCGGCATTGACTCCTTTTCAAGGAAAGAAAACTTTCCCTATCAAAGTTTTGCGCAGAAGAGGTAGGCCAAAAAAATTAACTGTCTTAAAACTCCCACTCCTGTCATAGCTCATGCTCAAGAACAAAACCATTCCATGAAAACTGCTGACCCCTGGTTGGGACGTCTTCGGGGTCAGAGGGGGAGGTTGTAACAGATCCATAATAACTATACTGACAATAGATGGCGTTACTGGCCAATACAAAATATTCTATTTACAATAAAATTAGAAGAGAGTGTAGAGGACTGTGAGGAATGGAAGCCGAACCACCCGGTTCGTAAATATTTCCGTGTTTATAGTCTGTACTATGCAGGTACTATGTAACCTTATTGTTAATTAAATGTTATCTTTGCAACTATTATTTTTTCTAATCATGTGTAATGTCGTAATAAATATAATGTTTTTTTCTGCATAATTCTAACTCCATTTTGTTACGTCCCCTACATATAACCGACAGCCAGCGAGCTTGGCTTGTCCAAGTGTCATAAGCAACAACAACAACATAAAAGAACACAAAATGCTTTATTTCAGATGTAATTTTATAATTCATTTCATTGTTAACACTAATTCTACTTAACAACCGATGTTGTTATTATTAGCTTTAATTAACTAATATTAAGCTAGCGTTAATATCAGTTTTAAACTGAATAAATGACACTTGTATACCTGTAATTCGCTTCTGCCTATTTGCTTATAACACTATGTTAATAATTTTGGTCATATATCAATTTATTTTACATTCTTGATTTTTTTGGATTTGTCTAATTATTAATTAACTAATTAATATTCAACTAATTAGTTTTAAGAAATTTTTATTTTAAATGTTCCTGCTAGTAGTATCTTATAAATACTTAGATCAGATTACCTAACCGAACTACAATAATATGATTTACTTTAAATTATTTAAATATTAAGACTCAAAGGTTTTATCTCAATTTTATGCGCAATGTTATATAGAATCCCATCAGCTTAGAGAATAATATTTTTGAATCCCAATATAATTATTTCAAAATTTGCTTACGATTTTTTTAAAAATTATATTTTGGTTTTATTACATTAAATATATTACTTATTTTTATTTTTCAATGTAATTTCTTTCTTAGAAAGTTTTATAGTATTTATTCAGTTATAATGTAAAAACAGTATATATAAATGTTGATTACGTGCTCATTTAACATACTTGATTATATAATTATTTAGGGTTAATTATAATCCAAATGTAGTATTCAAATTTCTGTTAATATGTATCTTTTGTAAATTAGTTTGTTCATCACATTACACTTTGTAAGCTTAAATTGCTTAGGAAAGAATACATTTATCAGCTTAGGTAAAAAAATTTTGTCCATTAAGGGAATTAAAAACAACTGACATTGTCTGAAACTCAAAATGAAGCTTGTATCATCAGAATTTTATTTCAATATCAGGTATATAAGCGGAATCCATTTAAAAATCGTTATCCACAGTTTGTGATACAACGAGATTCAGTGATCGTAGAACAAGTTCTGCAGACATGAACAAGTTAACTCTTCTTTTGATCATTGGAGTATGCCTCTTTGCTGGTAAGTATATTCTAAAATTCCATATGTGTTTCTATGCTCATTAATTTTTAATAGTATTACTTAACTAACTATTGTTTCATACTGATTGATTTCAATAGAGAGCCATACATTTCTCAGATGAATTTATATATAAATACGAAATACTTTAATAGGTCGGTTGATATAAATGAATTAAACCCTAAAAAAATTGACAATTTAAGCCAATCTAAAATGTGAGCTCTTAAATTTTTTAATATTTTAGTTAAATGGTATTATTTAATGTATGAATGTATAAAATATCTTCTTGAGTTTTAACAAAGTACCCCCATAAAATAAGATTTTTAAAATTTAATGTTGATGAAATGAGAATACTTCTCAATTCTTATAAGTAAATTTTCAATTGTAAATGATAAAATCGGTAGATATAGTAAATTGAAAAGTAATTTCCTTTCCTTTATACTTTTTAATTGAATTTTTGAATCTATATTTTCTGAAATGTATTATTATAAATCAAAATAAATTAAAATGTTTCTCATAGAAATTATTAAAAGATAGTAATATTCTTTAGGTCAAATAATGCTCTGAATGTTTTACATAGTATTACAGCGTAATGTGAAAATTTAAAAAATTTTTTTCCACCGTTGGGATACTTGGGTGACGAACCCTATGCCACAATAAGGCCAGAAACTGTTACTCATTTGTTGTTACCCAGCGGGCACCTGTTAACCAAGTCACGGAGGCGAGTAGCGTTGCCCGCGCCAAACCACCACAAACCCGTTTATAGGGTGGGCCACATTCATACAGCATCACAGAAGAAAGGACAGAGACACACAAAGAGAACAGAGAAGGAAAGAAACATCCATGCCGAACCGGGATTCGAACTCGGGACCAACAGCTCAGGAGTCAGGAACGCTAACCACTCAGTATTGGTCGGCAGTATAAAATTTCAATATACTATTTTTATTATATGAAATGACATTATAAGAATCAAACAAATAATTTTATTTAATAATTATTAAAAGCACAAACTATTATTTTAATCAGTATTCTACACGGAAAATAATATTTGTTCAATTATATTAAAGACAACAGGATTTTTTAACGTCCTCTGTTATTAATTCAGCAATAATAGAGGATATATAAATTTTTATGCATGCTATATATATATATATATATATATATATATATATATATATATATATATATATATATATATATATATGTGTGTATAACATCTACGTTAATTTTTTTGCGTGTTTCAGCCTATGCCTAAGGAAAACATACATGAAAATTACTGTTATAACTAAGTAAAATAATTAAAATTGAAACATACATTTTGTATTAATTTAACTTTATTTTTTTGATTTACAATTGTATTATAAATTAATTCATTTAAAGAAAATTAGATAATAAAAAGTAAATTCAAAATTGTCTATCATTTATTTCAACACCAATTCATTTTATTTCTTAATTATGTAATTAAAATCCTTTAAGTAAAAACTATTATGAAAATTATTTTGTAAGTATTATATTGGAAACTTATTCCTTATTTGTAATTTTTTTTACCAAATTTTGAATGAAAAATAAAAATTGTTCTAAAAACTTCACTACTTTTACTTCAAAATTCAACTTTGCCATTTATGTTTATAGTCATAAAAAATTCTTATATATTCATCTTTAATAGAAAAATTAATTTTATATAATAGAACTGACATTTTATGAGTTAAAATGTTATCGATTTTCGGCATAAAGAAAATAAATTTTAGTATAGTATTCAAGTAAGTGTTCATATTTGGTATAAAACTGAAAACACTTATTCTTGAATTTAGGAATCACGCGAACTTACAGAAACTTTAGCTAAATATTTTAAGTAATCATTCAATAAAAACATTGCAAAACTTAGCGTTTTATTATAGAGTGCTTATATTAAAAGAATTCTTCTATGTCAAAAAATTTATTACATAAATTATCACTTTAAATTCATTTTTATCTAATTTAAATATTGAAAAGTCATTATTTTATATGTTTAGTCTCTTTACAGACAACCAATGAAGAAAACAGTCCCCCAAACTAATATTTTAAAAAATCGACTGTTTTCTCCAAACAAGATTCAAATAAGATATAAAATATGGAATTCATTTATAAAACTAACAAATTCGTATTAAAAATAATCATTTTATGATGGATTATTTGAAGAATTATTTGGTATTCAAAAATGTTTTCAAGTATCATGAAAAAATATTTGATCTTTAATGCAGATTTATTTAAGTTGAAGAGACGCATTTTTCAAACTTCAGGGAAATAAAATAGCTTGCAATACAAAAAATCATTTTTAATCACATACTTCGAAAAATATCCAATAGATTATTGTTGAGTTCATTTTTTGAATTAAAAATGAATTATCCAATAATTATTGAAAGTGACCTTTACACACTTTTTCTTAATGATATTTATGTGTCAATATTTCTGTTGAAAAATCGCAAAAAATATTCAACAAAGAAATTCTTTTAGTTCTTTAATTTGAAAAATATATAATCTAATGAAAAATCATAATTCCTAACTTTCTTTTTACAAAGTATTCTTTAGAACTTTCGGTATAAATATTTTAATCATTATTTTGTGAACTTTTCAGTTGCATCTGCTGATGTTTGGGACTGGTGGGGGGATGATGGCTGGGACTGGTCTGACAGCGGACGACTTTGCATTCCAGGCCTCTGCAACAGGAGCTGCTTAAGACGAGGATTGGGACGCGGACGATGCATACGCAACAGGTGCAGATGCTTTAGGGGAGGCGATTGGTGGGGAGATGATTGGTGGTGATGAAGCTGATGAGAAAAATAGATCTTGGCCAGAAACCGTTTAGTTGATGTTGATCTTAAAATATTGCTGTTACTAAAAGTATTTTAATTTTTCAAAAGAATTTACTATCAATAAAGCCATAAAATCTTTATTATTTGTATTTTTGTTTTAACCCTTAAATCATCTCAAATTTATTCATAAATTCATCATCAAAGTGGATGAAAATGCGTAATATCATGCATGGTTTTCATTAGGAATAAAATAACCAGAACTATAGTAAATTTTTCATATATGAAGATCAACGATGTCATTTAGTCACGATAAGTCATTTAGAAAAATCAATCCAGTTCAGTAATATCAATGAAATCTGCTTTAATTCATACTTTTTGTAACTCCATTTCCATTTTTTCATCCCAGTCACAAAATTTGAAAATCAAATGAACAAACTGAATATATGTGCTTATCAAAAATAATTTATGATAAAAAATAGCATTTTTAAATTACAATTGCTGTAAGACATACTCATCTAATTTCTACAAAATTATTTGAATGCATATTTCTATTTTTCCTCAACATTTACATTAAATGTCTTTCAGAAAACGAGAACTATTGTAAAATTGCATTCTTATATTTATTCTATTTTCCCTTTGTCAATTTATATGAATATTAACCAGTTGCGGTCACAATCTGCAGATAAAACTATGCGAAATTTACTAAAATCTAGAGCAAAATTTGGTTCAGTATACCATTAATATTTATTTTCTAGAAATTTACTAATCAATTTTGATTTCTACAATGCTTATATGCTAATAATAAATCAAAATTGATGATCTGGCAGACATCTTTATATAAGTAAAATTTACGTTTTTTTAAAAATTTATCTTCAATTGTTATTAGTTAAAGGCAACAATTGAAATAAAGTACTTCTTACGAAAAATTTAAAATAGCAATTTACGTCAAATAAATTGCTTAACCTACGACTAATCTTTGATCACATCTATGCAAATAATGCCTCTTGCTGATTACGCCGTTTTGTAGTTTTTATTTATTTTTATTCGTGCTGGTTTTATAGTTAGATAGAGATATAAGCCTTTAGGGTTGCCAGCATTTTGAAATTCAAATGAAAGAAAATGTAAAAAGGGGGTTAGATATAAAGTAGCTGCTGTGGGGAGAAGAGCTCTAGAAAAAGACTCTTGGTCTCTCATTAATATGTTCCATAAAACCCAACCAATAAACCAACTCATTAGTTTGTAGATTATTTGTTAGCCTTTGTTAAACAAATTTGTTATTTGATTGTTGAAGAAGGTTGGCTTGCCTCATTTTTATAGAAAGGTAGGACCATAAACTACATTCAAGATGTTAATACACACTTACCAATTTAAAACAGAAATTCTATATCATTTAGAAATTTTGAATGGAACACTTATAATTAATTTAAACGTTAATTAATGTGTATTTCAATTTACTGTAAAGTTGCTTATGCAGCGATACAAATAATTTAAATTCTGAAATGCTCTACTCTCTCTGGAGCTATTCAGGTTTCAAGAAAGAAAATGTTTGATACTCTTATTTCTTTTAAAGTTGTCAACTATCAATAACCATTAGGATTCATTGTTAAGGAAGACAAATCTTCCTTCCTTTCTATATATCCACAGAATAACTTTAAAAAAACAGTATTTAACTTTTTTTATTTTTAAAAAAGCGTAGTTTTTGACTATTGCTATTGATGTGGTTATGCTTTTCCATATATCAAATCTATAAGAAATGCTAGGATATGCAAATGAAGGAAGTCCTGATTTCAGAATTTATTAGCATCTTAATTGAAGAGAATTTTTTAGTTTTCAAACCTTTATTATACTTGTTTTCAGTTGATCTGTAGATAAGAATTGGATTCGTGATGCAAAAAAACTGTGTTTTAATACGCTGTTTGATAAATTATTTTATAATGTGCGCTTTTTAATAAGTTAAAAAATCAGAATTAGTTTCTTCACATCTCGAAACAGTCGGAATTTGCTTCTTCACATTTCGAAACAGTCGGAATTTGTTTCTTCACATTTCAAAACATTCGTAATTTGTTTCTTTACACTAAAGTTTTAATCCGAGCTTTTTATTTTTTAAGTTCTTGTATATTTTCGTACACATATAGGAAAAAGATTTACATAAAGTTATACTTTTTTCTGTCTTCTGTGAATTAGTATATCATCATATAACAACAGTTTGTCCTTAAAATATTTATCTGTAAAAATATTAATTTTTTTACACCATTATAAATGCCGATCTTCTATATAACCAAATTCTTATTCAGTGTTTGGGTTTGAACTGAGTACTGATGCACTGAAAGAAAAGAGTTGATCTGTGGCTAATTTAAACCATAGGTAATGTTTCATTTCGAAAAATTTCAACTAAAACATTTTTTATTTATTACAATGCCTTGAATTCACTGTAAAATTGCATTTCCCGTGATCCCATTAATTTTAACTTCATAACATCATTCTGGAATTATGTTCACTTCAAGAAAAGGTTCGTGGTTTTTTCTTTATTTTAAAATTGTCATCTATGCTTGACAGCTGCAGTTAGAAAAGGAAACTCTCTTTCTAATTCAATTTCTTGTACAGTTATTGTAGCAGTACTGTTTCTGTTTGAAAAAAGTTTTCTCTCTTTTCTTTTCCACTACATTTTTTTCTAAGACAATATAACTTTATTTAATATCCATTTTTTGAATTTTCAAGAAGTATCCTTTTTGCCTAATTCAGCAGACGTTTTTTTGATTTCTCTTATATGTTGTCCATCGGAAATGCACTGGAAGGTGAATGAATGTACTATAAGAGAATAACTTCGTACCCAAAGGAAATTTTCTAGTGTGTTCCACACCTCATATATATATATATATATATATATATATATATATATATATATATATATATATATATAAGACCCCGCTTAACGCTGTTTCGTTTAGCGCTGTTTTGATTTCACGCTCTTTTTTTTGAACTGTGGGGGTCCCTCGAAATTTAACAGTGTTAGGCTTCCCAATATCCGATGCAGCTTATCTATGTTTCTTCTTTCCTGCGGTGTTATACGTGTTGGGATGAAACTCGGTAGTTTCAGAAAAACTCCGAGGAGAGCCAAGATTCTTTTTAATAATTGAATGACAGAGACAAAGATTCAAAACTAATATATCAAAACTTAATAATTTATTTTAGCAACTTAATAACAAGAGAAGTTTACATTTATATCATTCTAGATTAAATAAGTGAGGAAATTTTAACTTTAAATTTCTTTTGTGACGTTTACACAATATATTATATCATAACTAAGTTTGACCAGTTTGACGAAATAAGAATGAGAGATCAGACTCTCACCCCTTTTAGAAGTAGTATTGTGGTGTCTCCTATCATCAATGGTTTCGCCGCTCTCAGCGGTGTCGATGATTCTCGTTTCTTATCCACTTCCCATCCTCTACTCGTCATCTTCGCTTTCTATTTCCATCCGCTGATAACTCAACATCTCACTTGGCTTATTGCTCAGTATCTCGCCTCACTTACTCACTCCTCATGAGGTATTCGCTATCTATCATCAAAATTTACATCTCTTCTTCGTAATTCCTTAGCTTTTATCCTCATCTATTTGTCGGACATCTTTAGCTCCATTCAGGAAAGTCGAGACAGGGCTTCGACTGGACAGGCAGTTGTTATCCGGTTACAACTTAAATCTTTCAGCTACTCTCATTCTATTCAATGAGAATCCAGTTCTCAATCATGGACTCCTTTTTTAGATGCAGTTTTCAATTCTTCATTATTTTCGTCTAGGCTCCTCCTCTTTACACCATTGGTTCCCTAAAGTTCTATTGTGCGTCTTATACTTTTATGGGATAGGCCAGAAATCTCTATCCGTCAATCCCGACTGGTCAGATTTACATATAAAAATATTGTAATTATCTACAGATTCTTGAAATTTACTCAAGACTACCCATTCATTACAAAAGGAAAAATTTATTCTTTTGTTACAATTGTCTCATTGTGTAAACTCTTTTATTACATACCTTTCTTTATTTTCTCCCAGAATAGTTTGAAAAGAAAAGAGGAAAAACTCTTAATTTAAAGTGACAATAAAAATATAAACATCTGTTTTCTCAGGGTTTTGTTATGTCGTTTTACACAACGACAATACTAACGTATTTTTATAGTTTCAAACATTTGTTGACGTTATTGTAAGTATAAATTTATATAATAAAACGATTAATATAGAGACAAATATTACTATTTTTAGTTTTTACCATGGGTGATAATAATAAAAAATAAAGCAATAAGAAAAAGAATTTCCCTAGAAACTAAAAAGCAAGGGGTTAGAAGATCAGATACTGGTAAACGTCGAACTCAGATTGGTACTGTATTAAATTGGCAACTTTAGCATTAAAGACTTTTCTTAAGAATAAAGAAAAAATACTGCCATCGGCTACTATAACTACGACAAGCTCTGCAACTAGAAATAACCGTTCTAGAAATAATATAATAAAAGAAATGGAAAAGGGCTTTCTATATATGGATTGATGATCTAATTTAACGCAATAAGCCATTAAGATAATCTATTATAATGTGGAAAAAGAGCAAGAAGAACTTTTAACTACATTCAGTTTGAGACAAGGAAAACTTTCGTTGCAAGTCGAAGATAATTTAATAGATTTAAATATAGAAATAATCTTCATAACATACAGATTACATGAAAAGCAACAAGAGGTGTTACGAAAGCGACGGATGAATTTCCAGTGACATTAAAAACAATAATTGAATGGGGAAACTATCTTACAGAATTGGGTTTTAATGTTGATGAAACAGGCTTATTTTGTAAAAGAATGCCGAAACGAACATTTCTATCTCATGAAGAAAAACGTACAGCAGGATATAAAGCTGCAAAAAAATCGCTTAACGCTGCTACTGGGTGATAATGCATGCCAAGAATTCAAATTGAAACTACTAATTGTTTACCATGCCAAAACCCCAAGAGAGATGAAAAGAATATCCAAATCAAATTTGCCAGTAATTTGGGAGTCTAACAAAAATCAGGGATAACTCTGAAAATTTGCCGGAATTGATTCACTGAATATTTTTTCCCGTCTGTTAAACTCCATTGCAAAATTAAAAAACTTGAATCAAGAACACCACTTTTAACTGATTATGCCCCAAGCCATCCAAAGAGTTTATCTGGCTTAATAACATGCATTCCAGTCGAAGTGGTTTTCTTGTCGCCTAACACAACTGACTTAATCCAACCAATGGATCAAGGCATTATATCAAATTTTAAGGCTTATTACCTACAGCTAATATTTAGACAAATGTTTGAAAAAACAGACGGAGAAAAGAAACAATCAACAAGAGAGTTTGGAAAAAATACAATATCATGAATACTGTAGAAAACATAAACCTTTCTTGGAATGAGATAACAGAAAGATCTTTGAAAGGAGTATGGAAGAACATTAGGCCAGATTTAAGTAAGAGCGAAGACATTGGGCTCTCTGTCGATATAGATGAAATAGTGGAATTAGCGAAACAAATCGGTTTAGATTAAGTAAATGTGAAAGACGTCGAAGAAATAGTTAAAAAAACAGCAGCTAGTCTTTCTAATGATGAGCTCAAGGAATTAATTGAGCAAGAAGAACAGAAAATTATTAAAAGCAGTTATTATGAAGAAGAGCAAAAAGAATTTTCAACAGCGTTTCTAGAAACAAGTATGAAAACTAAAACAAAAATTATGAACCAATTTATTGAAAATGACCCAGATTTTGAGTTCAAAGACAAAATGGGGTGTTATAGATGACTTATCCACTTACTAACAACTTTTTACATGGTGCAAAATGAAAATTCAAATTACATTTGATACCTTCTTGATAAAAAGGCAGAAATATAAAAATACAAGAGACTGTATGATCTGAAATGTAAAGATACTGAGTTAAAATTTCATTTATTTTTCTACGTATATTCATTTATTTTTTTATATTTGTAAGAAATAAATTTTTGGTGCATTGTTATAAAAACATAATTTATAAATTTATTGGTAAAATACCTGACTAATTTTCTACGCATCTTCCTTTAATCCCATTATTTACACGACGACATAATCTCATTTAACGCTATTTTATTACACTTTACTTTGTTAGAACGCATCATACCCCGCTTTAAGTGATGTATGTCTTAATGTATATATATATATATATATATATATATATATATATATATATATATATATATATATATATATATATATATTTGTGGGCATAGTGTTTATAAAGTTGCTGAATCTACTTTTAAATTGTATGTCTTCATCTAATTAGCCCTCACGTGCAAAACATTACTGTTGAGATAAAAAAACCAAACTAAATCAATCGAAAGTTAGGTATATTTTTCTAATGGAAACCATAACTGATTGCCCATAAGTTATCATCATAATTCTCAAAACAGCCCAATGTAAGGCAATGCCTTCCTCTGACAATTTCTCTTTGACGATTTCTCAAGAATATTTGACCTTCAATTCTTCTCATTAATTGTAAAAAAATCTAACTCCACCAAGTCAGCTCATCTTAATTTCAGTCTTCTCCGCATTCCAGTTCCAGTAGGTCTAAAATGCAGAACTTTCTTTATAGTGTAACCATCATGAATCCGAAGCACGTGGGCCATCCAATTCATTCTATTTTTAATTTTATATATTTGACATTATCATGTTGTTTACATATCAAAATCTTTCTCTCAAATATTGCAACAGCATTTTCCTCCAATTTTTGTCGTAATCCAGATCTTTAAAGCATATGGCAAGACAGACCTCACAAGAGTTTTGTAAAAACTTTGTATTTCTACAAAGAAATACAGATATTAAAAACTTTCTTAGGCCAAAAAAGGCTCTATTAACCAAAAACAGTCGGTTTTTTATTTCAGGAAATATTCTGTTGTATGTAGTATTAAATAACCTAAGTAAGTGAAACAATTTATTGTTTCAAATTAAATAAATCAATTTCAAAATAAGAGTCTTCAAAATAAGTCTGCTCCCAGAGAAGAGCAGGCATTTTGCCTTCCTTCGTCAATAACTAAGACTATTTGTCTTGCAGTCACCTCAAGGGCAAGGAATGCTTCTTTTTTAAAAAGTGAAAAAGATAGAGCAATTATATCAATATCATTTGCATATCTAAGAAGTTACACTGATCTAGAAAATAATATATGCCCATTGATATTAATGCCCGAGACTCGAATAACCCCCTCAATTGTAATATTAAAACGAAGATAGAATAGAAAATCACTCTGTTGAACCCTCTTATGTGCATCAGGATTTTCTGACAAAGATACCAGAAATTTTATCTTTCATGTAAGGTAAAATATAAAAGTAAACGTATGCCATCAGTCAGTAAACGTAAGTCATCATCTCGCTCTTCCTATGAATTGGACATAAAATATTAATATTCAGTTGGTATAATCTCAATGTTTCTGATGTCAGTAATTAATTCAAAAATACTGTGCTGTAGCCTTCTTATTTTTCAAATTTTTAACTGCAGCTTTCACCTCCTCAATAGTTGGTGTCTCAACTTTGATATGATTGTTATAATCAGGCTCAATAAAATCAGCATTCCAACAGTTTTACACGTTCATAAGTTCATTAAAATGCTCATGCCCTCTCCTTATAAAATGAAATGATTATCAATAAGAATTTATCAGATTTATTTTTACAAAACTAGAAATATGCTTAAAGCCTAATAGACTACGATTTATTTTACGACGGAATGCTGTGAATTCATTTATGATTTTCATAAATATTTCTTCCTCAACAATCTTTTTCTTTCGTCTGAAGAGTCTTTTTTCCTCTTTTCTGAATCAATAGTACTCATCTGCACTATTTCTAGTATGCACTTATATCATATGTCTATATGCAGCATTATTTTTATTATTAGCTATGGTGCAATTACCATCAAGCCAGACCTTAAATTTACGTTTAGCTACCTTACTAGTCACAACATCAGCCGCATTGTAGATACTATCTTTAATGTATTTCCATTTATTTTCCAAAGTGAAATCAAAATTTATTTTCAACTGTTTTTCCACTTCATTAAGATATTTGAGTCTTATCCTCTCAATTTTAAGTTTATCCCATTCATATTCTCTTAAGATCTCTCCCTTGAATTTTTTTGAGTTAGATATTCCTGATCTGAATTTTGCATTATTAAAAAATGATCAGAATCAATACTTGCCCCTCGATAGGTCCTGAAATCCAACAAATTTGAATAATGCTGAGCATCGATTAGAACATGATAAATTTCATTAGTATAGGTGTCACATGGGGCACGCCAAGTAGCTTTATCGATATTTTTATGTCGAAAGAATGTGTCCCGAATGCTTATATTATGTCAGATCTCAATTAATTTGCTTCCATTATCCTTGGTTGTAACCAAATAGTCTTTTTATAACTATAAATTCACCCTTTCGGCCTATTTTAGCATTCAAATCCCTTATGACAACTATTTTTATCATATTTTGGGCAATTACGTTAAATTTTGTTTAAATTTTCAAAAAAATTTACTTCTTTTCTTCTATTTTATCTTCCGTAGAGGCATTAGCACGGATAATAGCAAAATCAAAGAACTTAGTCTTAATTCTGATTTTAAAAGGCTTAAGAATCTGCCTCAAATTCAAAATCAGCTGTCGTATTCTTCTGGTCACAATAAAGCCAATGCTCTCAATTGTGTTTTTATAAGTGACTGCTGTCAAAACTAATATGATTTCTTTTATTCAATGTTCGATTGTCAGTCCATCTAACCTGTTACATGGCCAGATATCAATATTATATTGAGATATCTGTTGTTACAATGATTGTAAAGCCTTTGCTCTATAAAATAACAAAACTTTCCAATTTCCAAATCTCATATCCATAATTTTTTTTTCCTTTGTCGTTTGCATGAAGCAATTCGGGTTATTTCTTCATCAGATTTCATTAAATAAGTTTTTACTGGATAGAGCTGTCAGTCCTCAGCCCAAACCCCATCAGGTACCCGGTTATAACCCTAAATGCTGGGTACTCATTTTAGTTGTCTTTTAAGACATACATGAAATACATTGGTACTATTCTTCAATATCCACTTATCACATTAGAGGACTGTCTGCAAGTATGCGCATAAAATACTTATTCTGATATGCTTAATTTCTTTTTAATTCTTGAAAACCTAAGATTCTTAGCCTATTTTCTATTGACATTTTTAGTAACTTTTCTGGGTATTAAGTAAGTTTTAAGTAACTGCATGCAAGCCGGGAGCTGGTGAGGAGGCTCCTGAGACACTGGCACTTTTCTCCTTTTTGTAAATCTTTTCAAGCGTAAAAAGCAGGATTGAGACCACATGGATTCACCCTCCAGAGTATCAATGGTATCAGTGTTCTCGTCCAGGATGCTCACTGGCTCAAGGCTTTAAAAGACTGAAACTAACTGCTCTCGCCCGCTTTCGAAGTGTTCACATCAGATCATTAAAATTTTCTGAGGGCATTAAAAGTTTTCGTGATTTGTACCAATTGTTTCGCTAACAAATTATGGCAGAACACATCCTTGGGTGCCTCCAAGCATGATTTATATAACGATCCTTTGATGGTGCTTGATTTTTTGGGGGCGTTCTACGTTAAGGACCTGGTCTGCCGCTGCTGGTCAAAGATGGCATGCAACAACAACAGTAACTTTTCACATCCTTGGTGCCTTGAACACATCCTTGGGTGCCTCCAAGCATGATTTATATAACGATCCTTTGATAGTGCTTAATTTTTGGGTGCGTTCACCGTTAAGATCCTGGTCTGCCGCTGCTGGTCAAAGATGGCTTGCAACAACAACAGTAACTTTTCACATCCTTGGTGCCTTGAACACATCCTTGGGTGCCTCCAAGCATGATTTATATAACGATCCTTTGATGGTGCTTAATTTTTTGGGGGCGTTCAACGTTAAGGACCTGGTCTGCCGCTGCTGGTCAAAGATGACATGCAACAACAAGAGTAACTTTTCACATCCTTGTTGCCTTGAACACATCCTTGGGTGCCTCCAAGCATGAGTTATGTAACGATCCTTTGCTAGTGCTTAATTTTTTGGGGGCGTTCAACGTTAAGGACCTGGTCTGCCGCTGCTGGTTAAAGATGGCTTGCAACAACAACAGTAACATTTTACATACCTGGTGCCTTGAACACATCCTTGGGTGCCTCCAAGCATGATTTATATAATGATCCTTTGATGGTGCTTGACTTTTGGGGGCGTTCAACGTTAAGGACCTGCTCTGCCGCTGCTGGTCAAAGATGGCATGCAACAACAACAGTAACTTTTCTTTCCCATCGCTTAAAAAACTTTCACTCATTAACACTGTGGGAATAAACCAAATCGAAATAAATCTGAAATTATGAAATTACTGAACTGTCTTTTTTTCTAAACAATGACATTTTGATTAATTTCTTACTAAAATTCATAATATTTAATCTTTAGTAAAAATGCTCATTTTTGCTTTAAATTATATGGCCTGAAATAATTTCAATTTTTAATAATTTAAACATAACCATGTTGTGATTAATAGACCATGTTAAAATGCATCAAGTCTGAAATATTAAATTGTCTGAAAGAAGAATGCAGTTAAAATTGAAAATGTCTCAAACTGTATTTGAATTATGTTGAACAGGAAGAAAATGTGTGTGTGTCATTCTTTTTACTTCCGATAACACAATATTTATAGGAAGCAATGATTAAAATCTCTCCTTCAGAAAATAACTACAAAATAAATAAAAGGACAATTTTTAAAAAAATTCTAATGGTAGTGAAAATTAAATTAGAAAAAATGACAAATAATTTTTTCAATTTTTTATTAATATATATATTTTTTTAAAAATTGTTAGTTATGAGTTTAGTCAACCAAGCTATCAAATAAAAATTTTATTTAAAAAGTCTATAAAAATAATTTCACATTTGTTTTTTAGCATTTATTAGACAAAAATGTATATTTTATAAAATCAGATTAAATAAATTCCAAAATTTCTCGACTTTTTTTCTTACAAAATAAGTTTCTGATGTAAGTGAAAATGAGAGTAACTTTTTATAACCACAGTTTAAAAAATACATTAATAAAAGCCTTTTAAATTAAATTCTTTTTTAAGGAAAAAATAAATTCAAAATTCATTGAATCTGAGGAAACCATTTAATTTTCATAAATATACATGTTTTTAAAGTTTAATAAATAAAAATTGTGACAAACATCAGGAAACAAAAAGATATCAATATAAAAAACAATTAAACAACGCATTAATGGATTTTAACTTTCTAATATGAAAGCAAAAATTTCAGTAAGTTAAAAAAATTGCAAATTTATTCAATGTAAATATAAAAATAATCATGGGAAAATGCATTATTAAATAAAATAATTATTTTTGAATGTCTGAGGCACAAATAATTAATTTAAAGCATTAAAAGTATTTAAAATCCTTTAAAAATAGGAATATATGTATATTTAAAAAAGAAGCAAAATCTCGTCTAGTTTGCTATCTATTTTTTTTAGATATAAAGTATTTTATCTAATTTGTGAAGTATTAAAAACATTTAATTTTTAGAAAAAATAAAATGCCTAAACGTCATAAAACATATTTTTGTTGAAGTATTACTAAATTTCACCAGTAAAAGATTCAATATGCGAAGTTGAGTGACAAGTTCTATATTATTTTTTGTCATACTTACCATTATATGTCAATTTACATTCTATATATATTATGCTCAGTTAAGTCTCCTTTTATATCAAGATCAAATGAAGGATAATAAATTAGCATATATTACGTTCATATTTTTAATATTTTAATCAATTATTTCTTGCGTTTGAATGTTCACAGGACATTTAAAATGAACTTAAATTTATAAATTTTAGCTATATTATTTTTTAGTCTCCAGTTAAATTCAGTCAATAAATTTATTTAGTTGGTATAATTTTCATGGTTTTATTAACTGAAATAGAATAGTACTTGTATGCACAAGATTACTAACTTGTCAGATATTGTTACATAAATAATATCAGAAAGAGTACAAGAAGTTATACATTTTTATAGCCTCAGTATAGGCTATATTGTTAAATGATACTAGATTCCGAATCAATTTAATGGTCTGATTCTGATTATATTGTAATCAAATGCTGCTTATTAATTTTTATATGCTTCATAATGAGTTAATTAACACTTATATAACACATTATTGCAATGTAAGTTAGTGGTTTAAATAGCGTTCTGAGATAAATAAGAATTTTAAATTGCATCATTTCAAGGTCATATTCATAATATGTAACTCTATATATTTTCTTAAAAAGTCTATATATTTTTAATTTTTATGTCTTAAGTATTTAATTATGAATCTAATAAAATTTAAAATAAAGTTTTCCTAATTATAAATTACTCCAGCAGTAAAACTGGCCTTTGAACTATATTATTTTTATGTATTTGGAACATGTATTAAGAAGGAAAAGTTTTAATTAAATTTTCATTTTTTAACATTAAATTCATCTAGTTTACTGAATTCAAGTTTGAAGGCGATAATTATATTCTAATTATAGAAAAAAAAACCCACCAAAAATATTACATAAATTACCCAAATACCACTGTATTTCACTTATAAATCTTCTATATGAAGAGAATAAAGAGTTACCAGCATATAATCTACTATAAATAAATCCTAAATATTTTATTTCTGAGGCAAATATATAATACGCTAGAGAACTTCACACTTTTTGATAAGCATTTGCTTCATTTAACTGCTATTGTCTGCATTAGATTTATTTGGCTAATTTTGACCGTCTACTAATATTAGATTTAAGATAAATAAATATGAAGTTTGGATGTCTCTATATATTTCTCTCTTTTTCCATTTGCATATAATGCAGTGTTCAAAAATTTATCTATGTATTAATTTATTTTACATTATAAATTTTCTTAATATAATATTATTTCAGAAATTGCTTTGTTCATCATATTAAACTCGGATTAAATTGCTTATAAAAGAATGCTAGCTGCAATTTATGCAAAATTTTTTGTCTATTGTGTGAATTTAAAACAATTGACATTGTCTGAAACTCAAAATGAAGCTTGTATCATCAGAATTTTATTTCAATATCAGGTATATAAGCGGAATCCATTTAAAAATCGTTACCCTCAGTTTGTGATACAACGAGAGCCAGTAATCATAGAACAAGTTCTGCAGACATGAACAAGTTAACTCTTCTTTTGATCATTGGAGTATGCCTCTTTGCTGGTAAGTATATTCTAAAATTCCATACGTCATTCTGTATTCATTAATTTTTAATAATATTACTTAACTAATTATTGTTTCATACTGATTAATTTCAATAGAAAGTCATACATTTCTCAGATGAATTTATATATAAATACGAAATACTTTAATAGGGTGGTTGATATAATTGAATTAAACGCTTGAAAAATTGATAATATAAACCAAGCTAAAATGTAAGCTCTTAAATTTTTTAATATTTTTGTTAAATGATATTATTTAATATATGAATGTATAAAATATCTACTTGAGTTTTAACAAAGAACCCCCATAAAATAAGATTTTTAAAAATTAATGTTGTTGAAATGAGAATACTTTTCAATTCTTATATAAGTATATTTTTTATTGTAAATGATAAACTTGGTAGACATAGTAAATTGAATAGTAATTTCCTTTCCTTTATACTTTTATACTTTTTAATTGAATTTTTGAATCTATATTTTTTCTAAAATGTATTATTATAAATCAAAAAAGTCGTTAAATAATTTTAGTTATCCATTTCACAGTTAATTATGTATGTATGTATATATATATATATATATATATATATATATATATATATATATATATATATATATATATATATATATATATATTGTACCGAGCTGCACGGGTTCGTTGATTGAGAGTTGAATAAAGCGACCACTTAATGAACACAAGACTTTTATTCGTTAAAAACTTCACTAGATAAACGAAATTCCCGCTGTAACAATCACAATTATACAGCTACAATTCGTCAGATATAATAAGAAACAGCTTCTAATCACAGGTCTCAAATACCTCAGACAGAGAACAACTAGCAGTCACAACTAATCGTATTCACTCACTGACTGTCTTCACAAAAACTCTGACTCTTCCATGTCGGGCTGCGGTATTTATACCTGACTTGGCGGAGAAATCTACCAATTTCGCCAAGGTTCTGGAAGCTTCTAGGCTATCTCGAAAAATATTGGTCCTAGAGCTTAGGTGATGGATGTTTCCAGAAGTATCGATTTCCCGCCAAGTCGCCAAGAATCTCGCCAACTGTCGCCAAGTCGCCAAATCATTAGGAAATCCGCTTTTAAACTACAACACGTCTAAATACCGCAATTTTTGCCCAAAATGTGAGAATTTCCGATCTGTCTGAGATATTTTAAGACAAATATAATCATTATTTATAAATTTGTAACATTTCCCCCTCTCAAGGACTGCACGTCCCGGGCAGTACAATCCCCTGATAGGAGGCCAAATTTAATATAAGAGAATTTACATTTCAAGAGGATACAGAGCACATTACATACACAAGCATCTAAAAATACAAGAAAATAGAAAAGATTAAAATTATCTATACTATTTACAAAGAGACCATGGTCTACTAATTTTTACTCTACATTACGATAAGGAACTAATCTATCATAATGTACTACCTTTGGTTTTGAAGAAGATGATTTTCTTATACGAACCACGACGTCGTTCAGTCTTTTTAGGACTGTGTAGGGACCTTCCCAGTTGGCTTGCAACTTTGGAGAAAGTCCTTTACGTCGAATCGGGTTGCACAACCAAACTTTGTCACCTTCTTGAAATTCATGTCCTATCGCTCTTGTGTCATACCTTGTCTTCATTCTTTCGGTCGTCAGGTTGATTCGGTCTCGAGCGAAGTTATGGACATCTTCAAGACGTGCTTGAAGGTCTCGAAGGTATTCCTCTGGCGAAGAAGATGTATCCGGTGGACGACCAAACTGAAGATCACAAGGGAGACGAAGTTCGCGACCAAAGAGCATCTGTGAAGGAGTATATCCGGTAGTCTCATGGACAGCACTGCGATATGCAAGCAGAAACAGCAGTAGCTTCAAATCCCAACCTTGCTGATTTCTGGAAACCATAAGTAAGAGATTATTCAAGATGGTTCTGTTAAACCTCTCTACCATGCCGTCCGATAGTGTGTGTAGTGGCGTGGTCTGCGTCTTGTCTATTCCGAGAATTTGACACATTCCTTTAAACACAACAGAGGTGAAGTTTGTCCCTTGATCAGAATGAATTTGTAAGGGTGTGCCGAATCTGGAAACCCATTGCTGCACTAGAACCTCGGCTACTGTAGTCGCCTCTTGATCGGGGATTGCAAACGCTTCAGGCCACTTAGTAAAGTAGTCCATGACAACTAGTATGTATTTGTTGCCATTTGAAGATCGTGGTAAAGGACCCAAAATGTCTAATGCTATTCGCTCAAAAGGTGCTTTTACGTTATACCGTTGCAACCTTCCTCGGCTACGTTTCTTTGGTCCCTTACGTGCTGCACAGTCATCACAAGATTGACACCATTTCTTTACATCTTGTCTAGTTTTGCTCCAATAGAAGCGTTCTCGAACTTTCTGTAGAGTTTTCATTACTCCAAAGTGGCCTCCAGTTGAGCTACTATGCAATTCTTTCAAAACATCTGAAATTCTTGATTTTGGAAGAACAAGCTGCCATTTGAAATTACGTCCATCATCGGATTCCCACTTCCTGTATAAGACACCATTTCTTATATGGAGTGAGTCCCAAAGATCCCAATATTGCTGAGTAGCAGGACTGTAGGTGGAGATATCCTGCCAACTTGGTTTCATACTGGAAGATTCTTTTAATTCTAAAATTGGATTTATATCTGGGTCTTCTTTTTGGGCTTCTCTAAGTTCTTTATCACTCCATGGGTCTGGTTTCAATGGAGGTGAAACAGTAACTTGGCGTACCGAAGGATTTACTAACTGATAGTTCTTCTCTGCTCTAAAACAATATCGGCAGCTTTCATTACACGGTTTCCTTGATAGTGCATCAGCATTTCCATGAAGAGTTCCTTTGCGATGACGTATTTCTATTTTAGAAATTCCACCATCTTTTGTTTTCGGACAGTATCTACGGACGTGTCCGACTCCACCGCAAGTCCAACACTGAATTTTCGTGTTTCTGACACCTTTACTCAATTCTAAGCTACGTAATTTTCGCCGCAGATCTTCAATTTGCTTTCTTAGATCATAGTTCGCATCAGTAGCAGAGACGGCTCTGATTGAGTGCTGGTCTTTACGCGCGGCCTGCTGGGCAGCCTCTATCTTATGTGCGTATACTAGGGCAGATCCGATATCTTTGACATCGGCGAGTGTAAGTGTTTTCTGTATCTCCGGATCCCGCACACTATTGATGAAGTGATGGAGAGCCAAATCTTGACGTATCTCAGCTGGGCAGTCCGAAAATGCTAGATGGGAAAGTCGCTGAATATCGGCAGCCAATTCTTGCAGACTTTCACCCGCTTTTTGATAGCGAGACTTTAACTGTAGTCTGCTATATTCTTTAGTGCATTTATCTCCAAACCGCAGCTCAAGCGCACTCGATAGAGCTTGGAAATCGTGCCTCTGCTCCTCCGGAAGCGTCTCGAGGATGTCAGCCGCGTCTCCTCTTAAAGAAGCCGCCAGGTGAAAAGCTTGGGCTCGGGGATTCCATCCATTAGCTTCCGCTACCATCATAAACTGGGTCTTGTATACTTGCCAGGATGATTTCCCATCAAATGTTGAGAGTTTAATATTGGCTACTGAAGGCACAAATGCCACGTTCGGTTCCTCATGTTTGTTTGACATTTGCTTCTCCAAGCTTTCAATCTTCTTATTCATATTGTCTAATGCTTCTTCAACGTTTTCTTCTATCTCCAGAACTTTAGTTTCAACTGAAGTTACCTTATCTTCCATTGCATTCATCTTCTCCTGAATGATGTTGGAGAATTCTTCTTTAACACTCACAATGTCCTTCTTAAGCTCCTCCTGTCCAGATTTTATTTCTTTCATCATCTCGGTGTTAATCTCTTCTTGTCTAGATTTCATCTCTTCTTGTCCAGCTTTCATCTCCTCCTGTCCAGATTTTATCTCTTTCATCATCTCGGTTTTAATCTCTTCTTGTCCAGCTTTCATCTCTTCTTGTCTAGCTTTCATCTCTTCTTGTCCAGCTTTCATCTCTTCTTGTCCAGCTTTCATCTCAGCTATCTGCTCCGCTAATTTTTCGAGAAGACTTTTCATTAAATCCATATCCATTTTTCTTGTGACACGCTGCATCAACTCTTCAACCCCGATTCTGACACCAGTTGTACCGAGCTCCACGGGTTCGTTGATTGAGAGTTGAATAAAGCGACCACTTAATGAACACAAGACTTTTATTCGTTAAAAACTTCACTAGATAAACGAAATTCCCGCTGTAACAATCACAATTATACAGCTACAATTCGTCAGATATAATAAGAAACAGCTTCTAATCACAGGTCTCAAATACCTCAGACAGAGAACAACTAGCAGTCACAACTAATCGTATTCACTCACTGACTGTCTTCACAAAAACTCTGACTCTTCCATGTCGGGCTGCGGTATTTATACCTGACTTGGCGGTGAAATCTACCAATTTCGCCAAGGTTCTGGAAGCTTCTAGGCTATCTCGAAAAATATTGGTCCTAGAGCTTAGGTGATGGATGTTTCCAGAAGTATCGATTTCTCGCCAAGTCGCCAAGAATCTCGCCAACCGTCGCTAAGTCGCCAAGAATCTCGCCAACTGTCGCCAAGTCGCCAAATCATTAGGAAATCCGCTTTTAAACTACAACACGTCTAAATACCGCAATTTTTGCCCAAAATGTGAGAATTTCCGATCTGTCTGAGATATTTTAAGACAAATATAATCATTATTTATAAATTTGTAACAATATATATATATATATATATATATATATATATATATATATATATATATATATAATATATATATATATATATATATATATATAAATATATATATGTATATATATTTTATCTTCTTAAACATTTAAAGGTTAGACTGTAAATATATTTATATACAATTGTGTCTGCTCGCAAAATGGTTTAGCATAATGAAGATCCAAATATTCTTCCATCAGCAGTAGTCTGATTTTTAAATATTGAATTTGGGCTGTTATTTTTTAAATCATTATCACAAAATGCAATATTTACCAAATGCAAAATTTTTAAATAAAAATTTAAAGTATAATCCATAAAATGACTTGGCAACATAAAAAAAATAATTGGAATTTCTTAAAAGAAAGTATAAAAATTATTAAACTACAATCTTCTATGGAAAACAAATAAAACCTTAAAATGTGCTTAAGCTGACTAGTAAAAATGCTCACAGTGTGTTAAAGACAATGTGATATAAGTTATAAAATATTCAACAAAGAAATCCTTTTATTTTATGTGTCTTTTAAATTGAAAAATGCATATAATCTAATGAAAAATCATAATTCATTACTTTCTTTTTACAAAACATTCTTAAGAACTTTCGGTATAAATATTTTAATCATTATTTTGTGGTCCTTTCAGTTGCATCTGCTGATGTTTGGGACTGGTGGGGGGATGATGGCTGGGACTGGTCTGACCGAGGACGACTTTGCATTCCAGGCCTCTGCAACAGGAGCTGCTTAAGACGTGGATTGGGACGCGGACGATGCATACGCAACAGGTGCAGATGCTTTAGGGGAGACGATTGGTGGGGAGAGGATTGGTGGTGGTGAAGCTGATGAGAAAAATTGATCTTGGCCAGAAAAAGTTTAGTTGATGTTGATCTTAAAATATTACTGTGAATAAAATTACTTTAATTTTTCAAAAGATTTTATTATCAATAAATCCATAAAATGTTTATTATTTGTACTTTTATTTTAACCTTTAAAAATCATCTCAGTTTTAACCATAAGTTCATTATCAAAGTGAATGGAAACGCTCAAAGAAATTTCCTTTAATACAATGCATGGTTTTCATTAAGAATAAAATATGCACAATTATAGTACATTTTTCATGCATGAAAATTAACAACATTTAAATCATTTAGAAAAATCATCTGTTTAGCTATAGCTTTAAAATTTACTCCTTAATTCTGTTTTTTTTTTTTTTTTTTTTTTTTTAAATTCCACTTAATAGTTTATCCCAGTTGCGAAATATGAGAATCAACAAAACTAGCTGAAAATATGTAAATAATTTATATTTTGATTAAAAATAGCCTTTTTTAATTACAAATCTGTAAGAGACACTACATCAAGTTTCTATAAAACTATTTAAATGTATACTTTTATTTGTCCTCTACATTTATAAGCATATAAAATTTTTTCAGGAAATGTGAGAACTGTTTAAAATACATTCTTGTAATGTTTTTCATCCAATAATTTATAAATTTATTTATTGATTGTGATCATATTGCATACTAAAAATATTTCTCAAACTACTAAAATCTCTAGAAAATATACTTAATTATCCTATTAATATTTATTTACAAAAAATTAATAATTAGTTTTGGTTTCTTTGAAGCCCGGTGGCTTAGTGGCAGCGTTTCATGCTCTCATGACACAGGTCCGAGGTTCGATCCTCGGGCTGGGCAAGGTTGACTCAGCCTTTAATCCCTTCAGTGGGTCGATTAACTGAGTACCAAGCATGCTTGAAAACTAAACACTGGGGTCTTACGTTAGGCTGACCACCTAACTGGGACATACGCTTCGCACCCCAGGGCCCTCGGTCATGAAAACAGTTATGGGCACTGTTGGCCTTGGCCCACATGAGTTGTCGTGCCATGGAGTTTAGTTTTGGTTTCCACAATATTTGAATGTTAGTTTTTATATAAATCAGACTTGATAATCAAATTAACTGCTATAAAAATAATAAAATTTTAAATTTTTTATTAACTTTAGTTGTTACTAATATAAATATAAAAAAGGTAACTATAAATTAAGAAATAATAGAATAGACAACAATACAAAAAAATTAGTTTAATTTTTTCCCAAGAATTGAAATATCTCAATTTTCACACACATACAGTCTGAAAAATAACTTAATAAATATTTTAACTTACAGCTAGTCTTTTAACACATCCATATAAATAAGAACTTTGGGTAATTTTAAACAGAATCGCTATTTCATGAAGAAATTTTGAGTTCATTAAGATTCATTAAGAAGTTTTGTAATTAATTTAACTGTAATTAGAGTGAAGTTAACTTATTATAATCTTGCTTATACAGTTATGTAAATAATTTAAGTCATCTATTGTTCAAGCCTCAAGAATGAAAATATTTTGATATTTTTCTTCTTTTAAAGTTGCTATTTTTCCATAACCACTGGGACCCGTAGCTGAAGATATTGAGATACGCCTTCCTTTGTTTTTATATATCTACAGAATAATTTAAAAATGTTTACTTTTTTTCTTCAATTATTGAAAAAGCATAATTTTTGCTGAAGATGGCTTACGCTTTCTCCAATATACCACTGATCGGAAATGCTGTGGAATAACAATGAATAAAATGCTCGAATTTTACAATTTTTTTTTTTTTTTGGAAAAAGATGTCAATTATGAATTTCGTGATTGAAGCAAACCAATATGAAAAAAAAATATCTAAAAAGCCTACAAAAATAGTTGAGCATTTATTAATTAGCATTTATCAGGCAATAAGGTGCATTTAATAAAATCGAATTGGTCATATCCTGAAAAATCTCGACATTATTTGTAACAAAAGAAGCTTCTGATATAAGTGGAAATTAAAATAATTGGCTCTATTTCCTTTTCATAAATATTTATTTTAAAGTAAAATAAATAGGGAAATATCAAAAAAAAATTAAGAAAAAAAACTTTCAGTAAGAAAACAATCAAACAATGAATTAATGAATGTCAGTTTTAATTTTCTGATATAAAAACATTTATTTCAGAAAAGTAAAAAGATTACAAAGTTATTTAATTTAAGTACAAAACTAATCACAGTTAAATGCTTGAATAAACTAAAATAATAATTTTTGAACTTCTGAGAAAAACAAATAATTTAATTTGTCTAAAGTATTTGGTAGATATTTAAAGTAAATGAAACAGATAAAGTACATTTAAAAAGAAGAAATAGCGTCAGAGAGATTGGCTGCCTAATATCGTTTTTGAGCATTATTATTATAAACTAATAATTTATCTATAAAACAGACCTTCATATTCTAAAACATGATATATATATATATATATATATATATATATATATATATATATATATATATATATATATATATATATATATATCATGTTTTTTTAAGTTATAAAATACAATTTTGTCTCAGTTTTCCTGAACTCTATCACTTATTTAATAGCACAAATAATTAACTAGGCTTATTTATAAATTCTAACTTCTTTTTTGTTATTGAAGATATGTATCAATTAAAATTATATGCTCAAGTATATTTTTTTAATATCAGCACCAAATGAAAGAAAATAAACTGGCATATGTCGCATTTATATTTTCAGTGATTCAATCATTTTTTTGTTCTGTTTTTGTAGTCATAAAGCATTTTTTTTTTGAAAATAAAGTTACAAAATGTAAGCTTTGGTGATATTATTTCTTATAGTCTCGAGTTAAATTGTATCATAAAATTACTATGATTTCATGGTTTCACTAATCAAAATAGAATACATATTATAAAGAATACTATTTGAACACTAAGTAAATGTTTAGTTAATTTAGTGCAGAATTTTTTTTATTTACAATATTCCTCCTTTTCTTCAAAAAAGGTATGAAAAGTATATAAAAAGTATCATATAATTTATATATTTTTAATTAAAATTCAATACATAATTTACAACAAGTCTTTGTATTTTTTGTAAATAAACAAAAATATATATCTCATTTCTTTATTTCCAAATGTTTTATTCTGATTAATATTTTCGTTTTCTTTAATTCTATTATGAAACAAGTTATGATCATAAAATTTCATTAGATTGAGTTGAAAAATAGGAAGTTCATTAGAGAGATGAATTTTTAAATTATACTTAACCTAAATGTTCGGTTCGTTTTTTATTTTATTTTATTTATTTATTTTTTATTTTTATTTATTTATTTATTTATTTTTTTGTAATCATATTTTATTATTTTAATACATTGAATTTCCCAGATACCGGTTTCTTTTTTTAAATTTGATGTAATAAAACTAAAGTGGGTATCTCTCTTTAACTTTTTAATAATAATTCTTAAAATAGGATTTTTACTAAATTTATATTGATTTCTACGAATATTTTTTGAATCACTATTTTAATGTGGAAACTTGTTAAAATTTTTAATATCCCCTAAAAAAGTCAAAAGTATAAAGTAATCCATATTTTTATTGCTTAGCTGTTTTTTTTTTTTTTTTCTAAATTTCTCTTTATAGAGATATAGAAATTTAAAAGAGGAATGGAAAATATAATATAATCTTTTTTATTATATTTTCCATTCCTCTTTTAAATTTCTATATCTCTATCTAATTTTAATTATTACAGCTGAAACTTACAAGTTATTTCAAAGTATTTTATTGGAAGACTCACGTGACCATCTGTAATATTAATAGTTTTTGATATCAAATAATCAAACGGAAAATGATGTAATCCAAATGCCTTATTGAAGATAGCCTTATTATTGTAGGCCTATTCCTTATTTCTTGTATTTAATCTATTTTAATATTTTATTTTCCTTTTCGAGACAGAGAAAACATTTTCATTACTTATTGCTGTTTCATTTCATTTTACGATATTTATATATTATTGCGGATAATCACGATAATATAATAAATTCACATATTTTCATTGATAAAAAGGTTAATATTTTTTAATATA